>RJWM01017039.1:0-44049 GCA_004363535.1 Dasyprocta punctata | reverse complement strand
TCAGAGTGGGAGGTGCTCAGGGAAGGGGCCCTAGTGACTCAGGTCCAAGACAGTGAATCTGTGGACTACGAAGCAGTAAAAGGACAAGGGAGGCCCTTAGTCCTGAGGTGCTGTCTTGTAAGATGCTAAGTACCTCGCCTCAGTGGGGGGTCCTCACATATTCATCAGTCTGTTGAGACAAAAGTCCTAGAGTGTGGGGCCTGGGCTGTTTTAGCCCCTTATTTCCACACTTTGGACAAACGGCTCAAGAATTTTGCTCACCAGGTCCTCTGATAGGACAATAGGTGACACCACATGACCTGAGCCACAGGCAGGTCAAGGTCTCCAGGGCCCTGGCCTCTTGGTTCTAAATTGCCCCAAATCCTGACTTGAAGACTGAGGCCCTTGCTACTGAAGCCAAAGATGGACTTTTGGTCCTCAGAGACTCCATTCCCAGAGTCTGGTGGCCAAAATTCATGACCCGAGGATCAGCGACCCTCCTTGCCTCAGACCCTTGGTTTTAGCTACCAAGTTCCTTGGAGATTCGTGGTATCCAGTGTAGGGTTTAGGATTCTCTCACCGAAAGCCTTCAATCTGCATAACTGATATTCTGCCTCCCCACAGGAGCTGAGGGTTTTGCCTTCATGTGTCATCGGATTCCATTAACCCCAGTCCCTAGGCTGACATCGCCCAAATTCTCAGAGCTAGAGGTCTTCTGGGCATCTGAGAAGTGATGATTGTCGCCTATGGGACTTCAGAGAAAGCTCAAGGAGGAGGGGTGTAAGAAGGTGTTCCTTGGACTCTGGACCTTCTAGATCTAAGTTCCCCAGAATCTGGTGACCTGAGAGAGCACTTGAGGCCACTGAACAGATGTGGCATGGGAGAGGGGCACCTCAGACTCCAAGAGTTTGTGCCCACCAGGCTGAGGTCCTTAATGTCATGGTGCAAATGCCAAGGTGTTCAGGCAGTCTAGCTGTTCCGTGACTTATTGTGGGCCTCCATCCTGATAAACCCATCATAATTTGAAAATAATGTATCATTAAATCAAAAATATATTGAATACATCTCATCAAGCAAGCAGAGATTAGCCCAGCCCATGTGGAATGTACTCAGAACACACACATTCATCTACAGTTGGGCTACCATTTAACACCAAGCCTGTTTTGTCGTAAAGTGTTGAAAATCTCATGTAATTTGCTGAATACTATAGTGAAAGTAAAAAATAGGGTGTTTGCATGAGTAGCCACCCTGCAATGTACATTAAAGTACAATTTATGCTGAAGGTGTATGGATTTCATCTGATTGGAAAGTTGAAAAATCCTTTATCCCAATCACTGTGATCCAAAACTGTCTGTACATATCCACTTGGCTTCAGTCCCCCAGTCTGTGGTCCCCAGGATTCCAAGGGCCCTGAAAGGCATCCTTCAGACTGAGAGGTAGCTTTGAGAACCCTGAGCCCAGTTTGTTGTACTGACCTTGGTCATAAAATCTGAAGCTTCAAAGAGCTGCTAGGTTTTGTTTTGTTTTGTTTTGTTTTTCCCTCACCATGCTGGGGATCGAACTCAGGGACTTGTCAACACTAGGTTTCCCCCTGCGCTATATCCCCAGTCCCAGCTGCTAGTCTTTTAAACAGGTTTTAACAAAGAGCATCCACCAGCCCTGAGAAGCTCTGAGGAAGCCGAGTGAGGAGGGCAGCGATGCCCAAGATAACTGAGCCTCAGGCCTGTACCACAGGCTTTGATGGAAGAATCAAAAAGTGTTTACAGGAACCCCCAACGTGCTGGAACAAAGGCACTCTGAAGACTCCCACCGGAAAAATAACCTCTCTTACAAGTAAACTCCCAAATATGAGTTGCAAACACATACAAGGAAGTAAATCACCACAAAAGAAAGTCTGAGATTCCACAGCCAGGAAAATTAGTTTCCAAAAGCTACGGCATAAGCAAACCAGGGACCAAGGGGAATGAGGGCCTCAGTCTGGGAGAACTTTGGCAACACCTCGCCCTCCGCCTTGGAAACCAATTCCTTGTGGCGACCAAAGGTGGAGCGTTCCTAGCAGGGCCACGCGGTAGCTGAGTTTGTTATGCAGGCCTCTGAGTAGCACAAACGGGGCGGGGAGGCCCGAATGTCGCCTCACCTGGCTGAAGTTGGCCTCGTATTCCACTCCACCCTTGCTGTTGACGTGCAGAATTGGGGATGCAATGGCTGCTGCCAAATCAAAGCCAAACCACAGCTTGTTCATGATGGTCTGAGTGAGAGAAAGAGGATGCAGCAGGGGAGGGGCGCCAGCCATGCCACACCAACCCTCCCACGCCCACGCCAGGGCTTCCTAGAGAGGAGCCGCTTCAGCCGGGAACACCCAGACACACCTGGACCACAGCAGAGATGATGAGCTCCCCCCCAGCCCCGCCAATCACCAGCTTTGAGCCCTGGGCTTTGTTGACCAAGATGGAAGGTACCATGGATGATGGTGGCCGCTCGCCTGGAACTGGGGGCCCAACAGGTGTCATCCATGCCCTCCAGGAACAACGCCCCTCCCCCTTCACTCACTGCTGAGCAAACAGTGGCTCAGGGAAGTGAGTGACCCATCCAGGGCTCGGCACACAGCTGCCCACTTTCCCTCCTCTCCCTGGAGGCCTTGCTCTCACCGGGTGGGGGCCTGTGATTGGAGCTCGCCCTGCGTCTCCAGCATAAGTCCAGCAGCTCATTGTTGAGGAGGATGCCCGTCCGTGGGGAGTACACCATCGCTCCAAAGCTGCAGGCAGGGGACCCAGAGCCTAAGCTTGGGCTCCCCTCCACATGAGTGTCAGCCTCTCAGGATCCCCTGTCAGGGATGCCTGCCAGTGTGCAGGGGCCCAGAGCCCCCAAATCCCCCCTGTGCTCCCGGGCAGGACATCCTTCTGAGTAAGGTCCATGCCAGACAGGTCCTGGCTCAGGGACCCCAGGATCATCCTTCTCAGCCAGAGATGTCCCAGGTGTCACTGTCCCAGGCGGGTTGATAGATAGGCAGAAGGGAAGAGCAAAAGCAAGGTGCTTCCTCCATGGGGACAGCAGGGGAGGCAGATGGTCTAAACCAAGCTGGAGGTGGAGAGGGGTCAGGTCCAGGAGCAAGGGGAAGGGTCTGCTCCCGGCACCACGCACGGTGTGTTGATGGTGCTGGTGGCAGCCACAGCACTGCCATCCTCTCCCAGCACAGACACGTGGGAAGTACCCATCCTGTGGCCCCAGGCCCCGGCCAGATTGTAGTGGCTGCGCTGGTGGTCACCACGGTCATTGATCTGCTGGCGGATGTGCTGGGCCAGAGCTTCCCCCAGCAGTTCCTGGGAGGCATTCTGGGGTGAGCAAACAGTTCAGGGTCGGTGAGGGGGCCAGATAGGATCCACAGAGCAGAGGGGTGAGTTTAGCCTCTTTGGAGGACCCTTTCAAGTCTGGGAGCCATGAGGACCTCCCTGAGCCCAGACTATGCCTAGATCCTGCCACTCCAGGGTCTCTTTTGGTCCCCAGGGCCACTACATACTTCCTACCCTGGTCTACTGCTAACCTCCCTCCTCCGTCCTCCCTGCACCAGCCCTGACCCTCTCTTCATGCCAACTCCTGGGGGAAGAAAGAGGAATCCCTGCAGCCCCGGGCAACTTCACCTGGACCTCTGGGTGGCTGCGAGGGTCCCACAGCCGCCATCTCTGTCCCCAAGCAAACTTGAGTGTCTCCACAAGGTGATGGTACATGCTCACTCTCCCTTCAAGCTGCGCCACTGACTCTGCTGAGAAGTTGAACCCTGGGGAGAGGGCAGGGCACAGGTGGGGGCCACTGTGTACAGTGAATTGAATGTTATCCTCCTCAAAACATTCATCCATGTCCTAATTCCCAGAACCTGTGAATATTACCTTACATAAGACTAGAGTGAATATTATCTTGTGTTAAAATATGCTAAATAAAGGATTTTGAGAGGAGGAGATTGCCCTGAATTATGCAGGTGAGCCCTAAATATGACATGTATCCTTACAAGACAGACAGACAGGAGAGGAGAGCAGAAACCAACACAGTAGTATCCTCTTATCAGTGATTTCATTTTCCAGTTTCAGTTACCTGAGGTTACCATGGTCTGAAAATAATAAATGGAAAATTCTAGAAATAAACAATTCCTAAGTTTTGCATGTCATTCTGAGTAGCATGATGAAATTTCATGCCATTCTGCTCCATCTCCCCAAAATGTGAAGCATTCCTTTATCCAGTGTATTCATGCTGTATACCTTACCCACCTGTGAATCACTTCATTATTGAATCAACTATTACCATTAGGGTACTTGTGTTCAAGTAATACCTATTTAATTTAAGAATGGTTCCCAAGTGCAAGGGTAATGGTGTTAGCCAGGCGTGGTGGCACATGCCTTTAATCCCAGCACTTGGGAGGCTGAGGTAGGAGGAGCGTTGTGAGTTCCAGGCCAGCTTGGGCTACAACGTGAGCACAAGGCCGGTCTGAGCTACATAGTGCAACCCTGCCGCAAAAAAACTAGGGCTGGGAGTTTGGCTTAGCAGCTTAAACGCCTGCCTGGCAGGCGCAAGGTTGTGAGTTCAAACCCTAGTGCCACACACACGCACACAAAAAAAAGAGTAATGGTGTTGTAGTTGGATCTGGAGTGTGCTCCCAGAGGTCCATGTGTTAATTACTAGGTGCTCAGCTTGGTGGTATACAGAGGTTGTAGGATCTTTAAGAGGAGGGCCTTGAGGGAGGCTTTAGGTCACTGGGATGTGCCATTGAAAAGCATTGTGGGATGTTGCTCTCTTCCTCTCTTCTTCTCTGTCTCTCTTAGGAGAAGAGGTTTAATTTGGCTCACATCTCTCTCTCTTGCTTCCCAGCCACTCTGAGGTGAGCAGCTTGATGTACCATGTGACCCTACCATGACATACTGCCTCGTTACAGGCTCAAAAGCAATGAACCAACTAGTCATGGACTAACACCTTCAAAAGTCAGACAAAAGAAACTTTTTCTTTTTGTAGACTTATTTAGCTCAGGTGTTTGTTACAGTAATGGAAAGCTGACTAACACAAGAAGTGATGCTGGCAATTTGGATATGTTGAAGAAAAGCCATGAAGTGCCTCTTTTAGGTAAAAAGGTACTTATTTATTGTTAGTGTTGTACTATGCTTAATTTACAAATTAAATTTTATCATAGGCAAGTACACGGTATACATAAGGGTCAGGACTGTCTGCAATTTTAGGCATCCCTGGAGACCTTGGAATATGTCCCCTGTGGCTACAGTATAGTCACAGAGGTAGAGACTGGAGAGATACAGACGAAGCCAAAGAATATCAGCAGCCACCAGAATCAAGAAGAGGAAGGGAACAGGGTCTCCTCTAGAGTCCCCAGAGGGAATGTGGCCCTGTGGACAACTTGATACAGGGCTTTTGTATTCCAGAATGCAAGGGAATACATTCCTGTCTTTTTAAGGCCCCAGTTTGTCACAGTGGCCACAGGACACTGAGAGCTGGGTTTAGGCATCCGCAGACCTAGACATCACCCGAACCCTGCCCTGGCAGGCTGTGACTTCATGGGCTGTGTCTCAGGCCTGTATGTGAACCTGTGAAGGGCAGCTCACTACGCTCAGAGCCTACCTGCATCTGTGCCCTGTGACTGGTTCCCCTACTAAGGAGCAGGAGCTCAGTCCTTTCAGCAAAACCTCAAGTATAGCCCAATCTAAAGTCCTGGCCCCTGTCCACAGCCCTGTCTTGGGAGTCATGTACCTGCTCATCCAGGCTAGGCAGGAAGAGGAAGTGGCTGCCTGCCATAGTGAGAATATGGTTTGGTTGTGCCCCAGGTTCCACTGATACTGGAGGCTCAGACCCAGCATGGTGGAAATAGGAGGTTTCAGAACCTTTAAGAGGTGGAGCTGAATGTGAGGTCATTAGGTTACCAGGGTCACACTCCTGGAAGGTGCCACCTCCTGGTGCTTCACACAAAAGGGTTATGAAAGGTATAGGCCTAAACTTACCCAGAGCTTTTTGCTTCCTGGCTTGAGATGTAACTGTTTGCCCTAACACACTCCCACACCCCCTGCCTTGGGCCCCTCATCAGAAGTGAGCTAGTGCAGGTGCCCTGCTTTAATTAATGAATTAATTTTTTTGTTTGTTTGTTTTTTTGTTTTGCGGCACCAGAAATTGAACTCACAACCTCACGCCTGCCAGACAGGTGCTTAAGCCACTGAGCCAAACTCCCAGCCCTAGTTTTTTGAGGCAGGGTCGCACTATGTAGCTCAGACCAGCCTTGCACTCGCGTTGTAGCCCAAGCCAGCCTCGAACTCACAATGCTCCGCCTACCTCAGCCTCCCGAGTGCTGGGATTAAAGGCGTGGGCCACCACGCCCGGCTAATTTATTTATTTATTATTTATTTATTTTGAGACAAAGTCTTGTTTGAAACAAAGTCCAGACTGGCCTTGAATGTGCAGTAATCCTCCTGCCTCAGCCTCCTGAGTGCTGGAATTACAGGCATGAATGTGCCACCACACTCAGCCTACCTTTCTTTCCTTTTTTTCTGTTTCCTTTCTCTTTTTTCCCTTTTTTCTTTATCTTTCTTTTCTCACTTTTTTCTTCCTTTCTGCCTATTTCCTTTCTTCTTTCATTTCTCACCTCTCTCTCCCCCTCCCCCGTTTGTTTTGTTTGTTTGTTTGTTTGTTTATTTAGCAAGGCTGAGGCTCAAACCCAAGCCCTCATGCACAGTAGGGAAAAGCCCTACTGCTAGCCTACACCTTCAGCCTCCCTTTTTTAGAAGTATGTTGTGTCAGGTATTTCATTCTAATGGTGAGAAGCTGACTTATACACAAAACCATAGCTGGGCTGAGAGCCCAGGACTCCCAGCAGAGCAGGACTCTCCGCAAGGGCCCTAGAAGGTTTTACCTCTCAGCACGTTAAGGATGAAACTGAGAATGGCGCCCCCTGCAGGCGGTGGCGGTGAGTACAGAGTGTAGTTTCCCAGGGGCATTTCCAGGGCATCCACTACCTCAGGCTGGAAGGTAGCCAGGTCCTGCAGGGTCAGCTGGCTTCCTGGGGTGAGACAGGGATGGCTCCATGTACAGACAGGAAAACTGAGGTGAAGAAACATTTCCCGCCGTGGGAATCCCCTGTTCCCTATCTGTGCACACCTGGAAGGTGATGGTGGGTGTGTGCACGGTGGCATGGGGTGGAGGGACGGAGAACAGTGGGAGGTGGGAGAGAGGACTGGGAGTGTGTCAGCTCAGCTGTCCAGGCCTGCTGTGGGCCTCCCACAGATGCCCCAGTGGCTGGCAGTGGGAGTCCTGGGGACGGAGCCCGGGGGTAGGCCTACTTTCAACCCACCACCCACAGCTTCTCGGCCTTCCCAGGGCCTGACCCTTCTCTGGCTGGGACCAGGCACTGGAAGGCCAGTGTGGCTGACCTTCTTTGGCAATGTCATCCACCAGCATCTGGCCCAGCCTCCCAGTGTAGAAGGCCTTGGCGCCCTCTGTGGCCACAGTCTCCAGGGTGGTGGCCAGCGCGGACCATGGGAATGGATCCTGAGGCCTTAGGGGTTTGGTCCCATTGAAGAAAAGCTGCCTGGGGGTTATGGAGGGCAAACTCAGGGTAGAGCCAGGGACCAGGGGGCAGCCACACTCCTGCCAGGGGCTCAGATGAGATCCTCAGGATCCCATTGGGGAGAGTCCTGGCCCGCGGTCCCCTGGTACTGATGGGGAACAGGGGGACTGATTCTCTAGAAGCAGTGAGGCTAACCTCACCCATCTCACTCATGGCTCCAACAAGAGGGGTACCTTTCCCTGTGGGGCCGCATCTACCCAGGGCCTATCTTCCCCATGCTCATGGGAGGCCCTGTCAGTGATCTCGCAGGGCAGGTAGGGTGGCAGCCACAGCCTTTCTATCACCCCAAAGAGAGTGAGAAGGAAGCCAGGGCTGAGGGGACATGGCAGAACCCAAATCTACACCCTTATATCCCCATCACTTAGGCCTATGCTTCTCCAAGCCAGGTTCTGACCTGAGATAGAAAAGTACGGCCATTCTGGTTTTAAGGTCCCTGGTGTCCCCTGAGGGTCAACTCCCCAGCATGGCGGGGACCGAGACAGAGCGGGGATGTGGCTGGGCTCAGCTGGGATGTGGCCTTGAGCCCGAGGCCACCTTGGGATCTCACCTCAGGGTTGAGTTGTACACCAGGGGCCGCAGTAACCTGTGGTTGAGGAACTGGCTGAGGACGAAGGGCATGCGGAAGTCTCCTCGGAGCAGGGCAATGGTGGGCTGGAACAGCTGCGCCCAGGGCAGGCGGCCATGGCGGCGGTGGGCCTCGGCGTAGCCTCGGAGTTCCCCAGGCACCCCGATCCACTGGGCTCCTGCACACACGCGCCTGTCCTCAGCCCTGAGGCTTCCAGGCCTGCCCCGGGTTCTCTTCTCTGGCAGTTGTCCTCAGCCATGGCAGCCAGAGTGAGCCTTTGGAACCCACTCCTGACCATGCCACAATCCGCACACACCCCTGTGGCTCCCCACTGCCTTCTCCACTGAGTCAGCGGCTAGGCCCCTGGGCCTGCACAAACTGAGGCCAGCGGCCCTTTCCTACCAGCCCATCTTCATCAAACCCCTAGGACTTTGCCCAGCCTGGCCTTCTCCTTGGGCTGTCCCTTCCTACTCAGAGAGCCCCCACCCCAGGAAGATGCCCCTACCTCAGAAGATTACAGGCTCCAAACAGGCTCCCCCCACCCTGGTTCTATCCCCCGTGCAAGATGTCACCGCTTATCTGATGTCCTTTCTAGGGAAGTCCTGCTCAGCCCTAGGGGCCCAGCAAGGTAGAGGTAGGTACCTCGCCCCTGGTCTCACCTGTGCCTAGGGGTAGGGCAAGTTCACACTGGTCCAGCAGGCCCTGGGCAAAGCTGGCTGGCACAGTCTCCCGGGCATTGATGACCTCCACCTTCCCTGAGTTGGGGTAGAGTGACTGAGTAGTCATGGCACCCTCAGATGGCCCCAGCCTGTTCTCAGCCTCAGTTTCCCTCTCTATGCTAACACTTGGGATGGGATGTACCATTAGAGTTGTGCATAGCAGAAGTGAGGGTGCAGGGCAGGGAGGCCTGAGAGCCCAGGGAGCGGATGGGAAGGGGCTCAGGAAGGGGTTACCAGTGGTTGTAGATAAATCTGTCTTGCCAGGCAGGGGTAGGGGGGCAGGGGGTGTCAACATGGAGGCCCACCTGTGGTAGCATTGTAGATGGTGAAGATGACCCCTCCACCCAGGCCCATGCTCTGAGGGTTGACAGCACCGGAGCAGACCAGGGCTGCAATGGTGGCATCCACGGGTGAGCCCTGCTGCTGGAGGATGGCTCTAGGGGACACCGCACAGTCAGTGGCCTGGCTCCCCCCGCCCTCCATCCCCCATCCTCAGGGCTTGCTCAGCTGGCACTCACTCAGGAACAGGGACAGATCCGTGGCCCATCTGCTGCCACAGAACCCCAGGTTAGGTTAGAAAACACACTGGGTGACTCCCTCAAATCACGCTGCTCGCTGGCCCATCACATTCTAGAGGACTGCAAAGTGTGATGCCACTTAACACTGCCCTCTGCCATTTGCCAGGCACGGCTCAGTTCCCTCGGAGCCCCCAGCAGCACTAGCCCCTTTGCAGGCAACCAGGCCTGGCCCGTTCCGTGGAGCCCATGCTGTGGCTCTGCTCCCCACGGGCCTTAAATCTGCAATGGCCAGTTCCTTTCTATCTCAGGTCAGGGACTGCATTTAAACCCAGTGAACAATGAGGAAATCAAGACCCAAAGAGGGAACAGGCCTGAATTCCCTGCCCCACCTCAGGATCTTCCCTCGGCTCCATTCCCCATGGCCTCCCCAGTCCATCCTGGAGCCCAGTCCACCCCAGCTCCTAAGCTGGGTGTCCTGCTCCAGGCCCCAGTGTGGCTACACATGGCTGCCACATGAAAATACGTAATCTTGGAATGGGGAAAGGGCAGGAAGCCAGAAGCATGAAAGAAACAAGATTGCTACATTCAGGCCTTCTTACACATTTTTTAAAAAATTAAACACCATCAACAAAGACAAATGACAAGCCGGGGGAGGTGGGGGGAGGGACCCTGAATTCCCTTGAGAGACAAAGACTTCATCTTTTTACCAAATGGAGCGAGCTGATCGGCATCTCGCCTGGTAACTCAGCAGCACCCAGCCTCTCAAAAGCCCTCCCCTTAGACGCCTCTTCTCCTCTTACTCCTCCCTCGGGTTTTTCTCCCATCTCCCTGGCCTCCTGGTGCTGAGGGCCCGGGGCTCAGTCCTTGTTCTGTGAATGAGCCTATCCAGGCTCATGGCATAAAATGCAAACTCTGAACTAGGCATGGTGGTACAATCCTCTAATCCCAAAACTCTGGAAGACTGAGGCAGGAGAATCATAAACTGGAGCCTGGCTTGAGCAATTTAGAGACTTACTGAGACATTGTCTCAAAATTAAAAAAAAAAAATGGGTACAGACGCACATGTCTGTAATCCCAGCACTCAGGAGGCTGAAGCAGGAGAATTGCCTCAAGTTTGAGGCCAATCTGGGCTACATAGTGAGATCCCGTCTCAAAAAGCCAAAAAGTAAAAATGATTGCAAGTCCTGGAGAGATGGTGGAGTGACAGGGAGGAGCGCCCGACACCCTTAGGAGGCTGGCGGAAGCATGTCGTGAACTGCCCGCACTCAGGGATGGGTCCTTAGTATCGGCATAACCATCAGTCAGAAGTGGGCCCAGCTTCAAATCATCTCGCTTAGTGGGACCAAATGTACACAGATCCGTGCTTTCTGGGGCCCTGGGCAGTTACAGATGGATATAGGGATGAGAACATCAGAATAAAACAAATATGGTTACATCTGGAAATTGGGAGAGTGTCCCCTGGCCCGTGTTTGCTGCTAACCTCCCTGGTCCCTGAGAACAATCTAAGGACAGATATTTGCTATGGTTTATATCCAGATGCTCCTCTCACCAAGGCCTCCCTCACGTGCTTATAGGTGGGTTTTGGGAAAGTGATCTGATCATGGGTGGGAGATGCTCATCAGTGGATTCGTCCTTCCCACTCAGACAGGAAGTAAATACGAGGTGTACAAACTGCGGGGTGGATGTGCCGAGTTTGGAAAGACCATAAAAGAATGAGGGCAGATTGGGATTTTACAACCTGCTGGAGGAGGTACCAGCTAGGCTGGTAAAAGAACCAAATAGACTTGCAAAATAACTCGTTATTGTTAGGCCTGACCTGAGAGAGATACGAACAGCCCATTGCAAACAATAGGTTCCTGGCTACTGACAATAGGCAGCCCTAAGCAAACAAGAATTAAGGGCCAAGCCTAGCGTGACGGTGCCTGCCTGTAATCCCAGCACTTGGGAGGCTGAGGCAAGAGGCCAGCCCAGGCTACATAGCAAGATCCTGTCTCAAAAAACCAAAACCAACCAAACAAACAAACAAAATGAATTAAGGGCCATCAAGCATTTTAGGACCAGACCTACAGTCTTCCTGAGGCCAACTCTAGCTACACGCCTGCTCCGGTGGTCCTTGCAGCTTTGATTTCAAACGTTCCATCAGGATTCTTTGAGACTGTGATCCTCCCAACCCTAAATCCTATATATACTTAGCCTCCCCTCCAAATAGCTACTGATAGTACCCCAATTTCAACCTTCCTGTATGTGGATAGAATAAATCTGATCTTTCCCACAGCCTCTGTCTAACAGCTTATAGGGAGGTAAGTGATACTTTTTATCTATGCTACTGGAAAAAATCAGATATTTCCCTTGGTTCAAGGCATGCTGTAGTGATCTTAGTTAATGGCTTTGGGGTGGGGGGCAGTGAGACACGGTCTCGCTATGTAGCCCTGGCTGGCTTTGAAATCATGGTGATCCTCTTGCCTCTGCCTCCTGAGTGCTGGGACTATAGGCGTGCGCCACCCTATCCAGCAGCTAATGGCTTTTCCAGCATTGCTTTGAAACTGAATTCACCTTGACTTGGGAGGGAGGGCAGTGCAGGGCCCTCTGCTTCCATAGCGTGGATGGTTTGCTGGCTGGAGAAGGTTATACCTTGCCGCAGGACACACTGGGATGATTGCGCTCATTCGTACACCAGGGGAGGGCTGCCCACCCCATCTAGTGACACTGTTGGTGAAGCAATTTCAAAAGTATTTCCTCTTCCAGGGCAGAGTGAGAAAGTAAATATATTGACATCGTTGGAAACTTCTGTTACCACGGGAGAAAAAAATGAGATGAGAGATAGGGAAGGAAACCGTAATGGTGGGTTTGAGCCAGAGCTATCGGGATGGAGTGTTGGTCTTTGTTTTTTTTTGTTGTTGTTGTTGTTGTTTTTTTAATGTCTTTTTTGGCTCTACATGGAAGCAAACTAGAAGTCATCATGTCCTATTGGTAATGAGGACTCCTAGATTCTAGATCTTAGTTTCTAAAATACCTTTCTCAGCTGCTGCAGGTCTGAGGCCAACTTCGGCCTACATAGTGAGTTCAAGGGCAGCCTGAACTACGTAGGATGATCCTGTCTCCAAAAAACAAAAACAAAAAATGATACTATCTTGTAAGATTTAAAATAAAACATCCCATGAGCACATGAGGTTTGAGGGGGGGACATTTGGATATAAACCACAATAAATATCCTTCCTTAGCCAGATGTCTAGTTTAAACTGGCCTCAAACTCATGAGAATCCAGTGCTGGAATCACAGGCGTGTGGCACCACGCCCAGCAGATGATGACTATAAACCTAGTGAATCCTTATGACATTACATATAAGACAATAAGAGATGAAAATTTAAGGGCTGGGAGTTTGGCTCAGTGCCTTAAGCGCCTGCTCTGGCAGGCGCGAGGTTGTGAGTTCAATCCCCGGTGCCGGAAAAAAAAAAAAAAAATTTGTCAGGACCTGAGCTTTTAGCTGGGCGTGGTGGCGCACGCCTTTAATCCCAGCACTTGGGAGGCTGAGGTAGGCGGAGCGTTGTGAGTTCGAGGCCAGCTTGAGCTACAACGCGAGCACAAGGCCGGCCTGAGCTACATAGTGCGACCCTGCCTCAAAAAAACCAGGGCCGGGAGTTTGGCTCAGTGCCTTAAGCGCCTGCCCAGGCAAGTGCGAGGCTATGAGTTCAATCCCCGGTGCCGCAAAAAAAATAAATAAATAAATAAAAAAATTTAAACAACAGATTAAAACTAATGCCTTTTATACAACTGGTATAGAAAGGGGAAAATAAAATGATAAAAAAACATATTATGCAAATGCTAATGGTAGACGCTGCATGACAATATTAATTTCAGGGCTGTGATACAGGGCTTTCCTAGTATACACAAGATACAAGACCCTGGGTTCAATCCCCAGCATCACAAAATACTACTACTAAAAATAATAATAATATTCATTTCAAATGATATAATCCTTAGGAAGTAAAGTAATATCAGAGCTGATGAGAGGCACATCACAGGAGGAAGAAGAGGTTTCCGGCTGGTTTCAGTATTACGCCCAGGAGGAAACAGGGTGAGTCGGGGTTCTGTAGAGAAACCGAACCAATAAGACACAGGCAGACAGAGACAAGAGCTCATTTTAAGGAACCAGCTTGCACAGTTGTGAGCTGGGGAGTTTGAAATCTGCAGGGAATGGCTGCAGTCCATCCTGTCAGCCGACAGCGGATGCTGCAGTCTTGAGTTCAAAATCTCAAGGAGGCAGGCTAGAAACACAGGCAGAACTTCCTATAATATTATTTTTATTATTATTTGCAGCATCAGACACTAACCCTAAGGCTGTGCACAGGCTAGATAACAGCTCTACCACTGAGCTAGTTCCCCAGCCTTTTTAATTTTTTATTTACTTTATTTCTTTAGTTTGAGGCAGGTTCTTGCTAAATTGCCCATGCTGGCCTCAAACTTGGGGTTCCAGGTATACATCACCTTGCCTGGCCAAATTGATTTTGTTTTTGATTTTAGACAGTCCCACTGTGTTTCCATGGCTGGCAGTGCCTGGGCTATGGTGATCTTCCTGCCTCAGCCTCTGAAGTAGTGAGGACTGCAGGCACATGCCACCATTGCCAGTTCAGGCAACATCTCCGTTAGGGTCTTGCAGGAGAGTTTTTTTCTTCCCCGTGAAATCTGAGTTTTTGCTCTTAAGACCTTCAACAGATATATGAGACTCACATATATCATGGAAGTACATCTGTTCTACTAGAAACCAACTGACTGTAATGTTAATCACATCCCAAAATACTCTCACAGCAGTGTCTAAACTAATATAGACAGTCCCCAACTTACAATGGCTCAACATTTTTTTTTTTTTTTTTTTTTGCGGCACTGAGGATCAAACTCACAGCCTCACACCTGCCAGACAGGCACTTAAGCTGCTGAGCCAAACTCCCAGCCCGGCTCAACTTATTTTTTGTTTTGTTTTGTTTTTTGAGACAGGGTGTTACTATGTAGCCCAGACTGGCCTTGAATTTGCAGTAAGTGATCTTCCTGCCTCAGCCTCCTAAGGCGTAGGATTATAAGTATGTGCCACCAGGTCTGGCTCAATTTACAATTTTTAACCTTGATGATGGTGTGAGAGTGATAGTGTGTTCAGTAGAAACTGTATTTCTAATGTCGACCTTTCCAGGATTGGTGATATTTAGTATGATCCTCTCTCACGTTGCTGGCAGTCCCCCAGGCCAGGCGAGATCAACCCGCAGCACACTGTGCTACTAAGCCAGGATGTTTGGTAGGTTAAATGGAATAAATGAATTTTGATATCTATTTTTAACTAATGATGGGTTTATTAGGATGTAATTCCATCATAAATTGAAGAGCATCTTCCCCCACTCCCCACCCTGCAGTAGTGGAGACTGAACCCAAGGCCTTTGTGTTGAGCTGCGTCTCTAATTCTTTAAAAATTTTTGAGACAGGTTCTTACTAAATCCCTAAATTGGCCAAGCTGGTTTGAACTTGTGATCCTCCTGCTTCAGCCTCCCAAAGTGCAGGGTTATAGGTGTGTACTGCCATGCTTCACAAGCATCTGTATTTAACCTAACCAACAGGCACCATGACCCAACCAAGCTGACACTAAATATTAATCATAGAAGAGCCAGCAGCTCTACCACTGAACCATTTCCCCAGCCTTTCATGGATAATATTCTCCACAGAGCATATCCTCCCCAGAGAATATCCATAAAAGAAAGGACTAAGGGTGCTTTCTCATATATCTAATGTTATAATTATATATGGTACACAATATATAATAAAAATATTAATACATAAACATCCTTTGGAACAAGAATACAAACTTTTCTAGATATCAAAAACTAACAAAAAGCCAAATTTGTTTTGTGTTTGCTTTTGTGGCAGGGTCTCTCTACATTGTATAGGCTGGCCTTGAACTTGCTTGTGTAGCCCAGGCTGGTTTCAAATTCCCAGTGACACTCCTGCCTCCTGCTTCTCAGGTGCTGGAATTGCAGGCATGTCCCACTACGCTTGTCCAAAAAGCCAAATCTGGGCTGAAAATGGAGCTCAGTGGTAGAGTGCTTGCCTAGCTTTTATGGGGCCCTAGGTTTAAATTCTAGTACCACACACACATAAAATTGTTTTGAGACAGGTCTTGGAACATATTTTAGGCTGGTCTTAAACTCACTATGTAGCTCAGGCTGGCCCTCAACTCGGCAGCAATTCTCCTGCCTCAGCTTTCCAAGTGCTAGGATTCATCATGCCCAGCAAGAAATAAAATAAAATTAAAACAAAAGGATGAAAAAACCCTAAAACTGAATGCACACGGACCAAAGATCACATCCAACTCCCCAATATCAGTTAAGGATTTATTATCATCTCCCCTATTATAAAGGCAGGGGCTTTGCCATCTTGATTCCCAATGTGTCCGTGGGCCAAGTCTGGCAGACACAGGCGTACCTCCCTGCAGATGGAGAAGGGCACGCACCACCCCCACGCACTCAGAGCCTCACAAACGCACAACTCGGTTTGCAGCCAGAGCTGGTGTTCCTACGCGCCAGCTGCGGGACCCTGGGCAGGTAACTCAGTAACCTGAGCCTGGGTTCCTCGGCCGTGAAATGCGGGTAGTTACGGGCAGCGGGAGAACTGCACGTTTCTATTGCCAAGGAGCCAGAGGTTGCTGTCACCATCGCAGCTGCCACACACCCAGACAGGCGGATCACAGGCACCCATTCGCACGCATGCGCAGTCCTTGGGCTGGCACAGCAGCGGTTTCCTCCTGAGCCTTGGAAGGAAGGAAACACAGTCATTCTGAGCGTGCCCAGAGTACAGAGAGTCAAGAGGGTCACAGTACCACGCTGCAGCCAGGAGGGAAGGGAACAGCAGATCAAAGGCCATTGTCCTGGAGGAAGAAGTCACACCCTAATCCCCCGAAGGTCTGGAGATGTCAACCTGATGCAGCCAGTCCATGATGAAGGCCATTAGAGCCGGGAACCTGCAGGGAGCCCCTCCCATGGATGGGGTGAGCGCCACACCTCAGCACCACACACCAGCTGAGTCAGGAGCAGCTGACAAAACCCAGCCCTTAGCCAGGCCTGGTAGCGCACACCTGTAATCCCTGTACTCTGGAGTCTGAGGCAGGAGGATCACTGTGAGTTCCAGGCCAGCCTGGGCTACATAATGAATTCAAGGCCAACCCAGAATGCGTAGTGAGACCCTATCTCAAAAACAACCAACAGACGAACCCCTTGGTGGCCTAAAACTCCATCCCACAGTCCAGTGCCAGCCTGGACTCCAATTCCCTAGAAGTCTGCTTGTCAGAGCCCCGGGGGCAGCACTGTGTGCCCTGCCAGGGTCCTCTACAGCTGCTCACCTGGCTCTGCTAAAGCTCTGGCCTTCATGGGCCAGGCCAAAGGACTGGCTAGGGATTGGGACTCAAGAGGAGGAACAGGGGACTCCGGGAAAACCCCAGCCCTCCCACAGCCCCGGAGAGTTTCCATCCCTGCAGGAGTGGTGGCAGCAACAGGGCAAAGAATGCCAGTTCCAGTTGAGCTTGTCCCTTGAGCCACCCATAGGTTTCTTTTCTTGGCCAGGCCTAATCTTCCTAAGTCAAGTGGAAAAATAAGTCCTGCCCTTGAGGATTCACTAGTAGGGCTGGCATTTTTTTTTTCTTTCTTTCTTTCTTCCTCCCCCCCGCCCCTCAGTGTTGGGGATTAAACCCAGGGCTTTCACACTGAGCAACACCCCCAGCCCTTTTTTACTTTGAGGCAGGGTTTCACTAAATCACTAAATTGCTCAGGCTGGGTTCAAACACGTGATCCTCCTGCCTCAGCCTCTCTGAGTTCTGGGATCACAGGTGTGTGCCACCACACCTATGAGAGCAGGAATTTTCGAGAAGTCACAGCAAACAGAAACCACAAAACCTCCAGGACAACTGTAACCCTCAAGCTTAGAAAGTTTTCTTAGACACAAATGCCTGCTCAGAGCCTCAGGACACACAGTTCGCACACAAGTCTAACACAGGAGGAGACGACAGACTAGAGGGGAAGGGATCTCACTGTCACCATGTTCCTGGCTCCTTATTCAGGGGCTCAGCTCAGAGCAAACGTAGGAGATAAGGGGACAGGAGAGAGGAAGGAGTGTGGGCTGCGGTATCCGCCGACAGACCCTACAGTGACGTGGCCAGGGCCCCTGCAGGAAGAGATCTTGACCAGGAGGATCTTGCACCAGGTCCTTTCCTGAGCTTCCCCCCAGCACCAGCACTGTGGAGGTCACCAGCCCCTGCACCATTTTATAGTAGCTGGAGGCTCCAGGCTCCCTCCCCCTCCTGGTTTCTTAGAACAAGAACAGGAAGCGGAGAGTTGTTTGACAAAGCACAGAGGAAAAACCACATCTGCTCCTTTCATGAGAGGCAAGACCAAGAAAGTTCGGACAGAGAGAGCAGGCTCAGAGCAGAGACTCCCCAGCCCCTGGCCTTCATGTGCGCAGTAGGGCATGCCCCAGAGACCCTCGGATAGAGGCTGGGGAGGCACAGCAGGCCCAGCTCCTGCTCAGGGATAGCGGTAGCAGCCCTCTACTCCTGAGAGCTGTGTGCCCTCCTGATCACATCTGGGGCCGGTGGTCCTCCAGCCTCATTTGCATCTTGGCAATTTGGGGTTAAGTGTGCACTGTATCTCAGGGTGTCCTCACAGGACAGAGGCTTTGGCAGGGGTGGTAGGTAACTCACTCACTCACATCCCTTGGAAGCACCCTGGGGGGACAAAGCCTGCTAACTTGTCCCTGAGCTGCCATTTTCAACCATTGCCATCCTGAAAGTAGACCTACGGAAGGAGACAGCAAGCCTGAGGAGAGCCCAGAGGAGCAGGCAGGAGTAAGGCCTGGAACCAGCAACTGCCGCGGGGAAGGATGAACAGATAGGTGAATGAACACAGGGGAAAAATGAATGAAAAACTGGACGAATGAATGAACAGAAGAGAGCATGCTGGGAAGAAAGGGGCAGGATCCCACTTGGGCTGGGGATATAGCTCAGTGGCATAAGCCACTGGCAAGTGGAAGGTTGTGAGCTCGATTCCTGGTACCACAAAAAAAGAAAGAAAGAAAGAAAGAAAGAAAGAAAGAAAGAAAGAAAGAAAGAAAGAAAGAAAGAAAGAAAGGAAAAAGAAAAAGGATTATACTTTGCCCAGCTATACCTGGGCCAGGACCCAGCCACACGCCCCCTTTGCATCAGGACAGGTTCTTGGTGTACAGGGCACTGTGGGCCCTCACGGTGGCCATAAAGTAGATATCCCGGCAGGAAAACCAGCTTGGCTGGTAGGAAGGGGGTGCTTGCTCAGGCTTCTGGGGGCTTAGTGGGAGGCAGGGGGCCAGGAGGGGCTTCCTGCCACGTCCCTCCCTGGAGGCAGTGTGTTTGGACAGCAGAGGCTTCCCATGGGCTGAGTTTCTTGGATGAAGGTCAGGAAATGCCAACCGTGACCCCTCTCCACCACCCTCTTGTCCCAGCCTGCACAGTGTCAGTCACCCTACCCACCCGGACCTGGCCCTGACGTGATGAGAATGGCCGTGGGGACTGTGGCACCAGCAGGGAGGTTTCCTAGGTGTGAGACACTTGGCAATGTAGCCCAGGCCCAAGGGAAAACTGGGCAGCGTCATGTACACCTGCCAGGCCAGGACCCACAGATGGGGCCTGGGAAGGCCACGCCCATACCCCAGGAAATGCCCTACCCTCGGAGACCTAGACTGGCCTTGCTGAAGGGGCCAGCGCCTGCCACCTGAATCAGGTTGGGGCAGACCAGGGACAAGGGAGCAGGGTCCTTTTAGGGTCTCCATAGCTGATCTGTGTTGTGCAGATGTACCTTCTGCACCCTGGAGCCAGGAACACTACCTCCACCAACACTGCCACTGGCCTGTGGGCTCTGGCCACCTATTCTGTGCAAAGGTACTGAGGCTGCCTCCTTGCACCCAGGCCTGGCTGGTGCTGGAACCCAAACCCCACGGCCCCTACCCCACAGGCCAGCGTGCACATACATGTGCTTCCTCCACACCCTGTCACTAGTCAGTCTCCAGGAGGGCCCAGCTGCCAAGAGCCACCCAACTCCCACCCACCTCTTACCGTCCGATGTCTGAGCAGATTTTGGAGTCAGCAGCTACGGCAGCATGGGCAAAGGCTTGAGGGCTGCAAGGGTTGCGGTGGCGAGAGAGTACCACAGCCAGCACAGTGATGACCAGCGTCAGCCCCAGCCCCAGCAGCACCAGGCTGACTGTGGATCTGTGGCCCCGGGCCATGGCTCAGTGGCCCAGGGGGAAGAGGGAAGCAGGTGGGCAGACAGATCAGTAGACAGAGGGACAGGTAGACAGGCAGGTAAATGGGCAATAAGCTACGCAGATGGACTCACAGACGATTGGACAAATGGGAAAAAAAGACTAGTGGGCCAAGGACAGACAAACAGGTGGATTGACATTCAGGTCAGGCAGTTGGACAGAGATGGGTTTACAGATAGGTGGAAAGATGAGTTTAAAGATGAATAGTGAGCAGCCAACCAGACGGGATTATGGACAGACGGACAGCCGGACAGCAGCGGCAGAGCTGTCGCCCTCCTCAAGCGCTCACCACAGAGGCAGCTGTAGCCGCACGCCTGGACTTCCAGTTTCAGCCCCTGTGCTTGGCCCTGGCGGGCAGCCAGGCGTCTAGGGGGAGTTTTTCCTTGCAGAGAGGATACAGCTGCTATGGTTAACTCACTCGCTGCCAGTGGGTCCCACGGCCCCTCCTGCCAACCCAACTTTGCCCAAGATCACCTCATTCTGGTAATGCTTGAGAACTCAGTGCCTGCGGTGCCGGGCTCCCAGGATCCCCATGCCATTTCCCCAATTCCTGGCATCGCGGGGAAAATGGAGTTGGGGCAGCCCATCCCCCAGCCTGGACAGGCTCAGCAGCCAGCCCCCCATCAGAGTGGAGCCCCACCCCCATCCTGCCCTCTTTGCTGGGATGGGGGTCCCTCCTCGGGACAGTTCAGCTGGGCATCCACGTGGCACAGGAGTGGGGCTGAAGAGATTGAGGGACCCAAGGCACGTCACTCAGGACAGCTAAGCCACAGCCTGGCTCAGAGGCCAGTGTCACCAATTTATGGCAGGTGATACAGACTGGCCACGTGTCCACCCCACTGGACCACCCATGCCTGGGACCTGCTGACCTGCAAAAGTAGCCTTGGGCTTCTGGGGAGTACAGTCACCCTGCCTGGGTCCTATCTTGACAGTTTCTTCCTCTGGGGACATCAGTTTGCGTCCTTCCCAGGCCTTAGGGTGTCTGACACGCAGCTGGGGGAGTGAGGACCCACTGGGGCGCTCCCTTGAGCCAGCTTAGCATGGGTGCAGGGCACAGGGGCCATGGGCAGGACTCCTAGCCACACAGACCCTCAGCCCCCTCTCGGCCTGAGCCCTGCCAGTCCTGGGGTCTCTGCACATAGTTGGAGCCCACTTCCTGGTATAGCTGAGAAATGCGGCCCAGAAAGGGATTGCTGTCTCACAGGCCACACAGCCTGCCAGGCCCTCTTGTGGAGACCCTGGGCAGCCTGTGCCAGACAGGGCGGCTCCCGGAGCCTGTTCCCACGCAGGCCTGAGGGGAGGGGCTGCGGGCGCCTCTTCCCGGCCCCAGCCGACCCCTGTGCAGCAGCATTGCTCAACCAGAACCAAAGCGCATTCCTGAGCGGGGCCAGGCCACCCACCCGCCACAGCCCTCAGAGTTCAGGGGCCAGGGCCCGGGGGACCAAAAGGACAGCAGGATCAAGAGGTTGGGCATCCTCCTTCCCCTCTCCCCTTGCCAGCCGTCCTGGCAAGGCTGGGGTCAGTGTGCAGACAGCCATGCAGAGGCCAAGGGAAAGGATGGGTGTTCGGCTGGGCCTGGCCAGAGGCTCCATTGGGGAGGCCTAACTGGGCTGGGCCCTGAATGTCCTTCCCAGGAGGTGGCAGAGGCGGGGATGATCTGAAGGAAGAAGGGAAATGAAGTCTTCTAGACCCTGAAGTAGCCCTGGGTTACGTCTCACAGGGCCTAGAGAACAGGGAGCCTCATGGGTGGTCCCCCTCATTCCCTACTGTGCAACCCTGAGCCCGCCCCTCAGGCCTCAGTCTTCCCCCCTGCAAATGGGACTATGGCCTTTCCTCTCACATTATGCAAGGACTGAGGAGGGGCTGCCACTCCCTGCCAGCCTTCATCTCTTTCCTTGGGACCCGAGATGGAGCCCTCAGGGCTCAGCACCCTGCAGCACAAAACCCCATTTCCCTTGGGGCACTTTGGAAGCACCATGTTTTCCAGTCTTCCCCAGTCCCTTCCCCACACTCAGGGCACCCCTACTTGCACTCACAGGTTGGGGGTGAAATCTGGTGTTTGAGCTGTGACCCTCCCTCTCACCAGCTCCTCCCCATGGGGGTCATACTGTGTATATACCACATGTGCATATACTGTGCATGTATACTGCATGTGTATCGCATGTGTACACTGCATGTATACCCCGCGTGTACACTGTGTATACTGAGTGTGTATACCCCACGTGAAGAGTAGATTAAACGGCCCGGCACAGGTCTGGAGGGGTGGGGTGCTGTGCCTGGCAGTGTCCTCCCAGACCCCGCAATGCTGGGCTGCCTGCCCCTCGGGGAACTGTGCAGCTCCTCCAGCCTGCCGTTCCCTGAGAACCGGGCTTCCTGGAGCTGATCACTTGTTTAGGCTTGACTCTGGGTTTGTGCTTGGAAAGTGACACCAGGCGTGGCTCTGCAGAAGTTTTCTTTCAGCCTCTTGCCCAATCCCCACTCCTCAGGCTCCAGTTTCCCCTCTGTATGCCCTGAGCAGCATGAGCAGGGACAGTCCAGGGTCTGAGGAAGTACCTGGCTTGACGGCAGCAGCTGGCCGCCTTCTGCCCAAGTCAATGTCAAGGTCGGGGCTCCCCCTGGTGGCAGATACTAAGAAGTGCAACCCTCCATTCTCATCTCGTCAGATGGCTCGACTTCACACGCAGGAGTCTGAAACCCAGGGAGTGGGGGACCTGGCCTGTGACACGGCCCAGAGCTCCGCACAGTG
The DNA here is from genome assembly GCA_004363535.1 of Dasyprocta punctata. Lineage (NCBI taxonomy): Eukaryota > Metazoa > Chordata > Mammalia > Rodentia > Dasyproctidae > Dasyprocta > Dasyprocta punctata. The sequence goes on along the minus strand of RJWM01017039.1, from coordinate 21,595 downwards.
GCCCCGTTTATTGTGTTGCTGTGCCACTCATCAAGAGAGCACCCCCCACAAAGTCCCACTCTTGGCCCTGGTATCTTGGCCCTGGGTTGCTAGTGAGTCTTGGTTGTCCCAAGTGCACGCTCAGTAGCCGGCTGGCTCCCCGCCTTTCCTGGAGTCCGAGGCAGCTGCCCAGCCACTGGCTGTTCGCGCAATGGCCTGGACCACAGCAATGAAGGTGGAAGTGACCTCGGTTTCGTGGTGCCGGGTCTTCAAGCCTGAAACCACTGCCTAGGGGTGAGAGGAGAAGAGGTTCAGCAGGGCCTCAGGTGTGGTCCGAATGACTCCTGCTGGTCACAGACCTCCCAGACCCAGATGGTGCCATTTCTAACCAAATGACCAGGAGGAGCAAGCTGGGGCACCCAGCCTATGAGGTCCCACTGGAGCAGGTGGCCTGGCCCTCCTTGCACAAGGTTTCAGGATGACCCAGGCAGCAGGCTTAAGGACCAGGTCACCTGGGCAGAGCATGACAGCCATTGTCCACTCTGTGATGATTCAGAAGACACAGGCCTGCAGCCCAGGAAACCCTATGGTTCTGTACTGTGACTCGGTTTCCCCAACTTCCAGCTCACCTCATCGACATCTTTCTCCAGCGTTGTGGTATTAGGCAGAAGCTGGTTGTGCAGCCGGGGCTCCTCCACTGCCCGCTTCATATTGTAGCCAAACCAGAGGTTCTGGATGATGGTCTGGGGGTGGGGGGAGGTGGCGAGGGGTCAGCATGGCTCGGGGACAGGGGCAGGAAGGGCAGTGGGTGGCACGTACCAGCGCAGTAGCTGTGGTGATCTGTGTGCCTCCAGAGGCTCCCACCACCATTTGGACCTTGCCATCCTTGCCCACAACGACTGATGGACACATGGAGGACAGTGGCTGCTTCCCTGTGGCCCGCAGGAGGGGACAGAGATGCTGGTCAGCTGCCTATTCAGCAAATCAGCTCCCTCCCAATGCAGATCCCCACCCTGCACCTGGCTCGATGAAATTGGCTGGTGAAGGGGACACCCCGAACTGGTTGGTGAAGTTGGGAGAGCTGAAGTCATCCATCTCATTGTTGAACAGGATGCCACTGACTTGGGAAATGAGCTTGGAGCCAAAGCTGTGAAGGGATCAGGTCAGAGAGCTGTGCCCACCCTGGCAGCCTTGCCGGGTCCCTACCCACCCCTCTGCACAAGTTCAGTCCCTGCGAGGCCCAACCAAGGCGGGACATCCGTGTCCCTCTCTGGAAGTAAGAGGACCTTTGGGGGACAAGCGGGTAGCCCCTGGGACTGCACCAACCCACAGCCTCACAGCCCCTACTAGAGGTTGATGGTGCTGGTAGCGGACACAGCACTGCCGTCCTCCGAGACCACGGACAGGTGGGCAGTGCCCCCATCGTTAGGTGTGTAGTATTCAGGTTCATAGTAGGAGGCCGGAAACGTGGTGTTGTCAGAGATTCGGGCTTGAAGCTGGGCTGCGAAGAACTCGGAGCTCATGTTGTGGATGACCTGCCGAGACCCCAGAGCTGGCCTGAGGGTGGGAAGGGAGGCCGGGGAGCGGGGCACAGGGTTGTTCGAGCAGGTCTTAGGGAGCCCCCAACAGTGGACTGACCCTAACCTGCCTCTACCCTAAGCCTTCTGGGGCTCCCCAGGACCCACGGGGCAGGCCCATTTCCTCCTCTCTCTAGCTTCTGTCTTTGTTGTCTGTCCATCCCTCAGTCTTTCAGAGTCTTGCCACATTCATTCCTGCGAGTATTTATGGAGCCTGTACTGCATGCCAGGAATGAGGAATTAGCAAGGAACAGACGCATAGGTAACAGCCCACATGGTAAGGGGGAAAACAATAGCAGGCAGGGAAAGTGCTAGTAATAAGAGGGGTGGAGTTCAGGCAGAGTGGTCAGGAGAGGAGAGGCCACCTGAAAAGAGCCCAGAATGAGGCCTAAGGGTGAGTGCAAAGGCCCTGAGGCAGGTGGTGCCAGCCTGTGGCTACCAGGCAGAAAGCATGAGATGAGCGAAGAGGAGATTGAACACAATGGCCAGGACCCATTCTGTGGGACCTCACAGGTCCCATAAGGATGACTCTGGCTTTTGCCCTGAGCCACACAGCCCTGGGGCAGAGGAAGGAGCTTACTGGAAAGTTGTTTCACAGAGCTCCTCTGGTGGCCAAGTGGGGGATAAGAAGCAGGCTATGGAAACTATGCAAGAGATGATGACTTGCCCCATGTAGGGGGAAAAAAAAAAGAATAGAGGATAAGCTGAGCATAGTGGTGCATGCCTATAATCCTGGCACTGTGGGAGACTGAGGCAGGACAATCTCAAGTTCAAGTCCAGTTGGGCAACTTAGTCCCTGTGGTCAATCACCAGGGAAGTAGCTCAATGGCAGCGTGCTTGTCTAGCATGCATGAGACCCTGGGTTGCGTCCCTAGGACCACAAAAACATAAATAAGTAAGCTGGGGATGTAGCTCAGCAGTGGAGTGCTTGCTTAGCATGTATGAGGTCTTGGATTCAACACCCAGCGCCAGCTGAATAAGTGCGAAGGCAGTGAGGGCGAGTGTGGCAAGTTCACTCTAATTGACAGCAGGCCTCTCTCCCGGGAAGGAGCTTTTATAGGGGGACAGGGAGGAGTGCTGTGGGGCTGCACCCTGAGGAATGGAATGAAGGGCTGGCATAGATGGGGTGCTTCTGCCCCGCCACAGAGATGAGACGCAGGTCACTGGCAAGGGGCAGGTGGGGGGTGCAGAATGCTCATCAGGGAACACAGGGTCCCCCTGACTGCTCACAGGTCTGCGAGGCCATGGGGAAAGCCAGGGACCCGAGTAGATGAAGAGGGACCTAGGCCCCTGGTAAGAAGGGATGCGACAGGGGCTCTGCTAGAGGCCTCATGGGGATCAGGGCCCAGGGTGGGGATGTGGGAAACATCAGTGCCTGGGCTGCCGTGACCTCTGCCCCGTGGTTCCTCAACCTTGGTACATCTTTCTTATCATCCCTGAGGGCTGCAGCACCCCCATCGATCTCTCACATCAGCACTGACCACGCCAGAGCCTTCCAAACTGAAGGCCGACATATACAAAAGCCCTGAAGTAGGAGTTGGCCAGAAAAGGGGTGCACTAATTACCTGTTATTAAGTCTGCTTCCCCAGCCCTCCCAACTATAAGCTCCACAAAGCAGAGGCTAGGATTTGGGGTAACCAGTGCATTTCAGCACACTGTAGACTGCCCTCCCCAAGTCAAAGTTGGTGGCAGAAATGGATTCAGAAAGCACATGTGAGCCTGGGGTAGCTCTGGGGACCTCCCCCTTGCCCATTGTGAGCCAGTCCCTTACCTTAGTCACATCGACAAACTTGGGGTCCCCAAGCAGGGTCCTCTTGGCATAGGCGAAGCGGAAGGCCTCCACGATACGGTGGTATGTCAAGGCCTTCTGCTCAGGTGTGCTCACGCTCGCCGGGGAGAAGTTGTACCCTGCTTGGTCAGAGCCAGATGTTTGTTGGCAGCCAGGAGTACAGAGAGGCCCAAAGAGTTCAGGCCTCGCCGAGCCATGCTGCCCACCTTGAGAAGCAATGGCTAGCTCAGAAAGGAAGGCAGGACTGTACATGTCCAGCCAGAGGGCTCCACAGTCTAAATCCACACATCCTTTCTGGACCAGGTCCACCATCCTGAAATCTTGTACCTGTCTCCCTCCTGACCACTCCTCGTCCTCCAAGCCCTGAACTCTGCCCACCCTGCATAGCCCTGGTCACTTGCACCACCTCCTACAGGAGCAGGGAAAGCCCTGAGGCAGGGCTGCACTGAGGGTGCTCAGGGGTGGAAAGACAAGCTGTACAGAGGCCTAGCTGTAGGTGTCACAGCCGCAGAGTATGGGGAGACAGAGGCACAGCCGTGCACCCCTCTGCAGGGCCATAGCAGGGCCACTCACCCTTGAGGATGTTGAGGATGAGAACCAGCACAGGCCCACTGAGTGGGGCGCTGGGCGTGTACAGTACTGAGTCCCCAAGGCTGATGCTCAGTGGGTGCTCGATCAGCTCAGCGCGGTAGTTGTTCAGGTCCTCAGTCGTCATAATGCCGCCTGCAATGGGATAGCAGCTCGGGTGGACGTGGGGGTGGGGCTGCACCATGGTAGGGATCCCAGATGCATTATGGGGGGCCTGAGCTGTGACACTGGGCAGAAGGATGAGGCTGCGCCGTAGAGGAACAAGGGACACTACTGGGGGTCAGGGCTCTGCATGGAGGAGGGTTATCAAGGGCTTCACTGTTGCGTAGAAAGACAGGGTTGCGCCACAGGGGGAAGATGGTCTGAACCACCAGAAAGTGTCGCAAGGACATCAGGCCTGGAGCCTCACCCCACCGTGGGGCTCAGGCCGTTGTTATCCCTTTCAGTGCTTGCTGTACCAGCCAGGCTGGACCAGCCATCCTCAAGCTGCTTTCTCCCCAGACCTTCTGGTCTGCCTTCTCCTCTCTCTCTCTGTGGCCACCAGGTCTTTCCCAAGTGGAGAACACCTGCTCCTGTATCTCCTCTGCGTGGCTCCCTCTTCCCTTGATGAATGGTGGCTGGAGGAAGACCCTTAATTCTCCAGGAAACTGGCTCCAAATAGAGTGGGCACGGGCTAATTTCTAGCATCAATAGTAAAGTTTAACATGCTAATCGCCCTTCCATAAAACATGGACAAACATAACATTAAAAAGGCCACAGCTAAAGCCCCACAGAGCTCCTCCAGCTGGGCATGGAGACGCACGCCTGTAGTCACAGCGCTTGGGAGGGTAAGGCAGGAGGATCACTACGAGTTTGAGGCCAGCCTGGGTTACATAGTGAGTGCAAGGCCAGCATGCACTGCAAAGTGACACCCTATCTTGAAAACGAACAAACAACAAAAGCCAACCGAACAAAAAGCCCCTCCAAATGCTTCTCTCCCAAGCTTATCCCAGAGAATCAAAACCCCTCTGCATCTCAGCCCAAGCCATTCCACCTACTAGAAATCTCTCTCCAGACCTGACAAAGCCGGCGGCAGCTCACCCACCACTCCTTACAAGAAGGCTTCCCGGGTCCTCAGTCCACACTTGAGTGCTTCCTCAGCCCCAGTTCCGGCCTACAGCTACATTAACCCACCTTCTTTCTGGACTGCATAGATTCTGCGATTGAACCAGGAGTGTAGTCCTATGTGGCCCATCAGTGACCCTCCCCTGCCAAGAAGTGCCCAGTGCGCAGTGCAAGCAGGACAGGAGGGCCTCGGGGTCTGGCTCCCGGCTCCAGGATTCCACTGTGGGCTTCCCCGAGGCCACCCACTCACCAGCATCCCGGATGTCCTTCACAATCTGGGCTGTGAGGCTGCCGTTGTAGAAAGCCTGGGCCCCTTCTCGGGCCAGCGTCTCATACGTGTCGGCCAGCCGTGGCATGGTCACCATTTCCCCCTCCTGAAGCACCTTCCCGTTCCGGCAGAAAATCTCACTGGGGCAGAGAAACTCATGTAAGGCAGCAGGTGAGGTGGAATCGGCCGGACCACTCCCAAGCACAGCTCCCCTCTACATGCGTGGCTCCCCTTTGTTCTCAAGAGAAGAGAGCAAAGAATGGGCAGGGCCCATCCACAGATGGGTAGCCCTGTTGCTCAGGCTCCTCGTGCCCCTTGTCACTCCAGTTACACAGCCTACTGCTGTCCACTAAGGGTGCCAAAGTCGCCCACCCAGTGCAGGTTCCTGCACAGCTCCATCAGCCCCCCCAGCCCGGGTGGCAGGGACCTTGGGTGGCAGGCCCACGCCTGCAGACATACCACAAGGCAGGTGACTGCTCAATGACAGTCCGTGTTCTGTTCAGGGCTCCTGCCAAGCCCTTGCCCACAGGGAAGCCCTCACGGGCCAGCTGGATGCTAGGCTGGAAGAGGCGGTGCCAAGGCAGCCGCCCGTGCCGCTGGTGTGCCAGCTCATAGCCGCGGATCTCACCAGGAACTGCCACTGACAATCCGCCTGCGGACGGAGAGGCGAGGCTAGTGGTCTCCAGCAGGGCGGTATCCTAGGCAACTTCCCTGACTCATTTGATAGAGGGAGTTAGTGAGACTTCAAAGGAAATGGAGTATGCGTGCATGCATGCGTGCATGCGTGCATGTGGCTGGGAATCAAACCCAGGGCCTCACAAATGCTGGCAAGTGCTCTGCCACTGAGTTATACCCCCTGCCTTAAGGATAGATTTTTCAGATCATATCTGGGTTTGACAGGCAAAAGACAGGAATCTCTGGCAGGGGACAGGATGGGGAGGTGCCATCACATGGGTTAGCCTTTGCTGTCCCAAGATCAGATGTCTTTCTCTACAGTGTCCTCATGTCTGCAGTGCTGTGCCAAGACCCTGGTTGCCGAGTGAGACTAGGCAAAGCCAGACCCTCCTGTCTCTCGGTCTGAGCCAGCCCTGGCCACAAGGAAAGATGCCTGAGCTCTAACCAGAGCTTGTTAAAGATCAGGTCCTGCCTTGCCCCCACAGGTAGCTCAAAGCTGTGCCAACCCCAAGAAAGAACACCTGTCCTCTTTGCTACTGTCCCGAGTCCTAATCCTCTCCTTGCTCTGTCTTCTCCCCAGACCTCAGTTTCCCCCATCTGATTATACATGATCTTATATTCCAGGAAGGGCTTCCAGGAGCCCATGATTTCACTGGAAACAAACCCCTGAGCCTGTCTGCCCACCAAGCCCCAGTGCCCACCTGGGTGCTGCATGCAAAGCTGACAGCTCTGCCCAGAGAGGTACAGCCAGGACCCCTGCCACCTCCCAGGCTCCCTCCTGCTTTTACCACTGGGGTGCCAGAGACCATTTTGGCTATTCCAACATTTGGACACCACAGCTCTAGAACTACATATCCCTGCCCCACCCTGAAGCTAGGCATGAGTTTCCAAGAGCCAGGTTATTATGATCCTAGAACTTGCCCATCTAGAAGAGCTGACCTTTATTTGGGGCAGGGAGAGGGAGGATTCTGAGACAAGCTCTCATTATGTAGTTCAGGCTGGCCTCAAACTCACTATGTAACCCAAACTGGCTTTGACCTCATGGTGATCCTCATGCCTCAGCCTCCCAAGTGCTGGGATTGCAGGCATGCGACACCACACCTGGCTAAAGATCTGACATTTAATATACAGTTCCTTCCACCAAATGAATGAATGAATGAATGAATGAATGCCAGCCTCTCCTGACATTGAGCCAATCAGGTTCTCCTAACACCCTGCCTGCCAGGCTCACAGACAGTCCTCATGCTACCAGACCTATTGTCATACTCAGTCTAACTGAGTTCATTCTTTCATGCTGAGTCACCCTGTACCACGCCCAATGGATCTTCTCTTCTTCTCTGCCTGCAGCTCTGTCTCCCAGCCCCTCTTGCTTCTCTTGGTGATCTCTCCCTGCTCTGGGCTTCGGCTTCCATCTGTGCACTGACAACTCCCAAATTTACCCTCTGGCCTGAACTGCTGCCCTGACTGCTGGACTCAAGGATCCCCACCCTTCTGAAGGTGGTAGTCATTGTTAATTCCCTATTATCTTGTTTTAAAATGCTGTATCATTTTCATTGTTTTGTTTGGTTTGATTTTGTTATATCTGATGGCATGGGCAGCTATTTTGAAGATAACAAGATATATTATGGTAGCCATTATTGATTTCCTATGATCTTGTTTTGAAGTCCTGTATCACTTTCATTGTTTTGTTTTTATTGGTTTTATTCTGTTTTGTTTGATTTTATTATGTCTGATGATATGGGCAGCTATTTTTTATTTTTTTATTTTTTATTTTTTTTGTGGCACCAGGGATTGAACTCACAACCTCACGCCAACCAGGCAGGTACTTAAGCCACTGAACCAAACTCCCGGCATGGGCAGCTATTTTGAAGACAACGGGAGGCATTATGGAAGCCATTGTTGAATTCCTATTACTTCGTTCCGAAGTCCTGTATCACTTTCAGTTTAGTTTTGATTGGTTTTATTGTGTTTTATTTTGTTTGGTTTTATTCTCTTTAAAATTTGTTTTGCTTTGTTTGTTTGTTTGTTTGTCTTTTTGAGACAGGGTCTCACTATGCAGTTCAAGCTAACCTTGGGCTCACTTTGTAGCCCAGGCTGGTCTTGCAATTGTAACAACCCTCCTGCCTCAGCCTCCCAAGTGCTGGGATTACAGGAGTATGCAACCACACCTGGCTATTCTCCTAAAAAAAAAAAAAAAAAAAAAGGATCCCCCCTCCCCATTCAAAATGGGCATCTTGACATAAAATACCCCAAATAGCACTGCTGAGCATCCACTCAAGCACATACCCTAACAGCCCTGCCTGTCTTTTCTGTTTATCTGGGTGCACTCAGAAACCTTGGGGTCCTGTGGACTCCCCATGCATGCGTCCTACCCAAACTGTTGGCAAATCACAGGCTCTGTCATCCAGGCATTTTCGGTACCAGCCACCGCCCACTGCTCTCCACCTTCCCTGAATTACTGGGGTGATTGACTAACAGGTCCCTGCCCCTTACACAGCAGCCCAAGGGGTCCTGTTAGCCATAAGGCAGATTCTCCTCCACTCAGACACTCCAGGGGCTCCCATCTCACTCAGACAAGAGGGAGGGGCTTCAAGTGACCTATGAGGTCCCACCCAGCCTAGGCCTGGCCATTCTCTTGGGCTCTGTGTCTTCCTCCTCCTCCTCCTGGGCCTCTTGTTGCAGACTCCATGGCTCCCTACAGGGCTCTGTCCCAGCCCAGTCCACCTGGATGGCTCGATCTTCCCCATCTTCCCTGAGACACCGCATGGCTATGCCCATCCACTCTCACCCCTGGTCTCTGCTCAGATGTTCCCTCCCCTCCCACCAACCAGATCGCTCTCTGTAACCCCCACTCAGACCCCGCAGCTCTGCTGTCCCCACAGCATCTGGCACCCGGGCATCCATGCAAAGTCCCCTGTCCAGCTGGGATGCCAGCTGCCTCAGGCTACAGGTTGCATTTTTTCTTTGCTTTATACCCTGGCTTTGGGAACTGTGCCCAGTGTTGCAAGGGGCTCAGTGAGTCCTAATTAAATAATGAACTCCAAGTGTCTGCAAGACCTAAATCCAGCTGGGAGTTTGGCTCAGTGGCTTAAGCACCTGTCTGGCAGGCATGAGGCTGTGAGTTCGATCCCTGGTGCCACAAAAAAAAAAAAAAAAAAAAAAAAAAAAAAAAAAAAAAAAAAAAAAAAAAAAAAAAAAAAAAAAAAAAAAAAAAAAAAAAAAAAAAAAAAAAAAAAAAAAAAAAAAAAAAAAAAAAAAAAAAAAAAGACCTAAATCCATAAGATTCTAGCATTTCCTAAATCAGGCTCGCATGTGTAAATGTTGTATTGTCTTCCTAGTGTAAAAAACCAAAAGAGTAAATATGGTGCAAGATGTACAACAGATACTGTGAAAGGGAAAGAAACTGTTCAAAAGGAAAGAACAACTAGGATAGGGGAAAAGAGAAAAGAAAGAAGGGAAAAGATTGAGATAGGTAACTATACAACTAATCTCTGTTCATTAAAAAGAACAGTCTGTGCTTTCATTGTTCAAGGTTTGATCATTTTTTATGCCTACATTTTGTAAGCTGAATAATCACTTTTAAGGTTACAATATGCAATATATTAACCAGTTTTAATCTCCTATTACTTTGTTTTGAAATTCTGTACCATCGTTTTTATTCTTTTTTCACTAAAAAAAAAAAAAAAAACTAGTTAAAACACTCCAAAAACAAGCTGGGCGTGGTGGCGCACGCCTTTAATCCCGGCACTGGGGAGGCTGAGGTAGGTGGAGCATTGTGAGTTCGAGGCTGGCTTGGGCTACAACGTGAGCAAGGCTGGCCTGAACTACATGGTGCGACACTGCCTCAAAAAAAGCAGAGCTGGGAGTTTGGCTCAGTGGCTTAAGCGCCTGCCTGGCAGATGCGAGGTTGTGAGTTCGATCCCTGGTACCAACAACAAAAAAACACTCCAAAAACAAAACAAACAAAAAAAGATTCCCGCATTTCCATGCAGTGAGCAATTCCATTACAACATATTTGGAGTTTCTCAGTGAGTATAAAATAAAAAAAAATCAAAGATTATGTATGTGGGGGAGGAATCCAAAAAGGTCACTCAGAAGCCAGGCGTGGTGGCACACGCCTTTAATCCCAGCACTCGGGAGGCTGAGGTAGGCGGAGCGTTGTGAGTTCGAGGCCGGCTTGGGCTACAACGCGAGCACAAGGCCGGCCTGGGCTACATAGTGCGACCCTGCCTCAAAAAACCAGGGCCGGGAGTTTGGCTCAGTGCCTTAAGCGCCTGCCCTGGCAGGCGCGAGGTTGTGAGTGCAAACCCCGGTTCCGCAAAAAAAAAAAAAAAAAAAAAAAAAAAAAGGTCACTCAGAGGGCACCACCCAGGGTCTCCCCTGAGGTATCAGAAATCCCAACCTCCCAAACTCTAATCCTGTGATCCATTCTGCCTGCTTTGAGTGTCACTTCTGGGGGCCACTGGCTTCCCCTCATCTACCTGAAGAAGTTGGGGGAGGGTCTCCTCTCTATGTAAGGTCAGGTTAGAAGAGAAAGACCCTGCCTCACTCCAGATGGCGAGCCTCACAAATGAACGTATGAATGAATGAATGAGCAGCCTGCTAAAACACACAGCATTTCCACAGCTGTATTCAATCTCTTCTTTACCATATTCCAGCTGGGTGACCTCACCCAGTCTGTATGATTTCTCTGGACCGCACCATCACCACTGTAAAGTGGGAATCAATGCCGAATCCCTCTCCTTATATCCTCCAGGGCACAGCGGGGATAGAAGGGGCTCATTGGTGAGAAGCACTGAGCAGGGCCGGTCCCAGTGCCCCAGACACATGTGAGCTGCAGCTGTCCCTCAGCAGCTGAGGGGTGCTTGCTCCAGGACTCATCCCGGAACTAAATAGACTAAACCCATGAGTCCTCAGGTGCCCTCCATAATATGGTACAGTACTCAGTTAACCTGTGCACATCCTCCCATATTCAGAATGTCTGATCCTGTGAGTCCAACCTGCAGCCTAGGGGTTGGAAACACCTGCCTTCCCTTGGCCACACTGAGGAGGAATTATCTTGAGCCACATACAAAATATATATGTGTATAAGTAACAAAACTTCCATTAAAAAATATTTTTGATTTTTGAGATAAGGTCTTGTTATGTGGCTCAGCCTGCCGTCAAACTGGGGGAAGATCCTCCTGCCTCAGCCTCCTGAGTGCTGGCATTACAGGCATGTGCCACCATGCCTAGCCTAAAAATAATTTCTTTTAGGTACTGGGAATCCAACTAAAAATATTTTTAACAAGCTGGGCGTAGTGATGCATACCTTTAATCCTGGCACTCAGGAGGCTGAGGCAGGACGATCATTGTGAGTTCGAGACCAGGCTGGACTACAAAGTGAGTTCAAGCCCAGCCTGAACTGCATAGTGAGACCCTGTTGCAAAAAATAGGGCTGGGGATTTAGCTCAGTGCTGTAAGTGTCTGCCTGGCAGGCATGAGGTTGTGAGTTCGATCCCTGGTACCCCCCCCAAAAAAATTTTTTTTAACAGAACACTCAACCTCTGGGTCACAGGTTGGATAATCATCTCTTAATTACTTATCATACTTAATCCAATGTAAATGCAATGTAAATAGTTGCCTATGGAATAAGGACAAGGAAAAACGTCCATATATGTTCAGTATGGACATAATTTTTTTCCACACTGGGGATGAAACCCAAAGTCTTAACACTGAACAGCATCTCCAGCCCTTTTTAATTTCTTACTTTGAGACGGGGTCTCTCTAAATTGTTGCCAAGGCTGGGTCTGAATTTACGATCCTTCTGCCTCATCCTCCCAGAATGCTGAGATTATGGGCGTGTACACCGTGCCTGGCTCACGGGCGCTCCTTTCTTCTGAGCACATTCCACCTGCAGTCGGCCCAGTCCGCGGCTGTGGACTGCACGGACACGGAGTGCGCACTGTGATCGCTGTTTCTACCTACAGCCACAGGGTGGCCTCGGAGGTGCCTGAACGAAAGGAACAGGAGAACCTGCCGCTTCCCTGCTCGACCGGTCATCACTGGAGGATGCTGCAGGGCCAGGAAGAAGTGGGAGGCCGGCAGTGTCCCAGGCCAGGCCAGGCCAGGGCCGTGCTCATGTGGCTGATCAGCTTCCCCAGGGCCCATCCTGGCTCCGTGCCCAGGCCCTGAGCCTCCCACACGGCTTACCTTCCTCAGACTGCTTCGAGCTGTTGAACATGCCGGTGTGTGCCAGCCTGGGCGCTACCTCGCGGGCATTGATAATCTCAGCTTTCCCTGGAAGAAGCAGCAGGTAGGCAGGACGAGCAAACCCCACCTCCCGAGGGAGGCCAGGGGCCACCAGCGTCCACCCCCTGCCATCGCCTTCCCCCAGGCACTCACCTGTGGAGCTGTCATAAATGGTGAGGAACAGGCCTCCACCGATGCCCATGCTGTGAACGTTCATGAGCCCGGTGCACAGTAGGCCTGCGATGGCTGCATCCACTGCTGAGCCACCTTCCAGCAGCATGTCTCTGCCAGTGGCACATGGGCAAGTGAGATCCTAAGGGTCCCCAGTCCCCATGCATACCCTGCTGTCCTCCTGCCCACCTTCCCAGGCTACCCAGCCAGTAGGGTGACAGAGGAGGAAGTTGTAAGATTTTTTTTCCTAAACAGGGTCTCACTATGTAGCCTAGGCTGGTCTTTAACTGACAGCGATCCTCCTGCCTCAGCCTCCCAAGTACTGAGATTACAGGAGTATGCCACCATGCCTGGCTAGATTGTTTGTTTGTTTGGTAAAGATTTAAATTAGCTGGGCATGGTGGTGCATGCCTATACTCCCAGCACTTGGGAAGCTGAGGCAAGAGGATCATCATGAGTTCAAGACCAGCCTGGGTTACATAAGGGAGTTCAAGACCAGACAGACTACATATGCAACCCTGTCTCAAAAAAAAAAGACTTAAGTTTCCTCTTTTCTAATCAAACCAGTATAACATTCAATTTTTTTTTTAAAGGAAGCTGGCTTTTTGCTTTTCATTTTGAAACAGGGTCTCACTAAGTTGCCCTAGCTCACCTCAAATGGCACTTCTCCTGCCTCAGCATCCCAAGTAGGTGGGATTACAGGAGTGTGCCACTAGGCCCAGTTTAACTATTTTTTTATTAATAACATTTTCTCTGCTTAAGCCTTCAAGTGGAAACTGATCTTTGTATATAATGTGAGGTAGGAATGAAAAATAGAATAGATTAGCAGGGTTTATCCAAACAGACAGGTACTCTTAGAACTGAGATAAGGAACTCTCATGGTTGCTGAGAGACCAACACCTCGCTCTCAGGGATCACGGCCACTTCTCCCCTGACCCAAGGCTGCAGAAAGGGTCGCAGGAAAAGGCAGGAGCTCAATGCACCACAGATACCCCTAGTCCAGGCAGCATGTTTCTAGGCGGAGAAACTGAGTCCAGAGAGACAAAGATCTTGCCCAGGTCTACTTGCATGGCTGTCTTCCAGGGCCCAGCCCTTGCACCCACTGTCCCACCCTGCCCCAGGTCAGATGGTCCTGCTCACCTCCCAATCTCCGAGCAGCGCTTGGCATCAGCAGCCACAGCCGCCCTGGCGTACACATGGTCAGGCTGTGTGGAGGCGGAGGGCAGCCAGAGGCAAAGACCGACGATGACCAGTAGCAGAACCACAGCCAACAAGCCCAGCACCACAAACTGCTTCTTCATGACTCTGCCAGACAGCAGAGGGTAGGAGAGGGGTCAGGCCCAGTCTTGGACACTTCCAGATCCCTCCCCCACAGGGCACAGTCTAAAGTCAAGGCTCAAGAATAGCCTGTGACTCCTTCCGGTCTCCTAGAACACATGCGGGTGTTCAGGCCACAGACCTTTGACCGGGCCATTCGCTCTGCCAGGAGCTCCAGGGCCAGCTCTGCCCTCCCAAATTCTCTGTTAACTTGCAGGGCTCATCCCCTAAGGACCTCATGGCCACCAGGGACCCCTTCCTGGGAGCCCCTTCAGACTTCACATGTCCTGTCTACCTCCTTACAGCAACCAGGTCTTGCAGGGAGCTCCAGAAAGACCAGGCCTGGCCTTATTCCTTCTGTGTTCCCTGCCCCAGCCCTGAGCCTGGCAACTCTCCATCACTCCCTCCACAGCAGCCCATCACAGAGCAGGGGGTTAGCATCCATTGTGCCTTCCAGTCTCCTCCTGAAATCTACAGCCAGCTACCACAGGGCTAGAACTTACCGTCCAGCAACGGATGGGAGTCCCGAGCCTTGTCTAGGAAGGTGGCTCTGAAAGACGAGAGGCTTTGGCTGAAGACAGCTGGAGAAATAACTGGGGTCTCCTTTGTGCTCTGCAGGACCCTGTGCCACAGAATCTTCTCTAAAGACTCCTCAACTGGGCAGCTCCCGCGTTCTCCTGAAATCACGAGGGTGGACCTGAAGCAGGCCCAGCCCTTTCCGGGGGGCTCAGTGTGACCTCCCTCCACCTCTGGCTGGGTTTTCTGCCTCCAGCTGAACTCTGGAGTCAAAGAGGCTATCAGTAGCACATATGTCTGCATAAATTCTCCCAGCATTTCTCCAAGGCGCAGTCCAGAGAATTTGCAGAGCGGGGAGGTTACGGGGTACTCCTGCACAAGCCTGGAGTGTCTCACATGACAAAGGGGGCCAAGGGACCAGAGTCAGCCTGCCCCCTCCCTCTGAGTCTGGACCTGCTATGGGGCTTTGGCAAGTCATTTCTCTGTCCAGTGCTGGGCTCACTTGTCAGGGCTGCAGTGAATTAAGTGGGTTAGAAGGTGCAGTGTGCTAAGTAATTGAGAGCTACCATTGTTACATGGCTATATTAAACAGACATCCCAGGGATGCCTGCACGGCATGGGGGGACACCAGTGAACCTCTTGCTGATTCTCTATTTCCCTGTGGATTTTCTCTCAGGCTATTCAGAGGACAGCATCAGCCTCAGGGTCCCTATGGCTGTGGCACTGAGTGAGGGATTTGACCACAACAGGGAAAGGTGGGGCGTGGTGACTGAGGCAGGGGTTCTCCTCTCCCAGATGCTAGTCCCTCCAAAGGACAGTGGCCACCAGCGAGCCCTTCCAGGAAGCCCCAGGCTGGCTCCCCCTCTGGTTTTCTCTGTCTCTGTTCAGAGCAACTAGATTCAGAGCCAGACAGCATCCCAGAGAAGATCTAGGACAGGAGTCCCTGTTCCCCTCCCCGCACTCACGATAGCATTCCTGAAGTCAGAGTGGAAGGGCTTGGCAGGCGCAGGGTGACGCATAGCATGATAACATTTGGCCCTGATCTTCTATGGGGAAATACAGAGATCTCTAGCCCTAGATGCAGAAGGGGACATGGAGCCCCAAAGCAGAGAGGTCTGGCAAGTGGTGACACAGCAACCCACTAACCTACGTCCCCAGTAGGGTCCAAAGCAGCTCTTCTTTCCACGTGCGCCACCAGAGCCTGAATCCAGACATGATTCCAACCTGAATGCCGCTCGGCCGCCCTCTTACTCTCTCCCACCAGCTCAGCCTCCAAAATGCAGCTTGAGGGCTTTGTCTGTCCAAAGTGCCAACCAAGCCCTGCCCTCCTCCCTGCCCCCAAACATGGCCCGCACTCTTCACCAGGCCTGACAGCCCATTGGGAACACAGACACCCTGGGTCTTGTTGGGGGTCAGGGTCAAGAATTCCTCATGAAAGGGTCACTCTGGGAGTCCAGGGGGCCACAGGAGCTGGGCTAGTGACGTGTAGCATCCATTGCAGACACAGGACATTCCCATCACAAGCGGTGGGGCAGGGCCCGGGCTTGGTCAGTACCACCTCCCTGGTCCACTCTGGGCATCTCATTTCTCCCAGGACTGGGGCCATGAGCTGAGGCTCCCCTCAAGGCCCTATGGGAACCAGTGGCATATTTCTGCTTCCTCATCCATCTGTCCTCCCCAAGACCCAAGTGAAGGCACCCAGCAAGGCTCAGACTTCCAGGGAGGATAGGGAGGGGCAGCACTGAGTGTCCCAGGACACTGACAGGGAGGCTTGGCCTAGCCTCCCACAAGCAGATGTCCCCAGCCCAGCGGAAGACACCCTGCTGGGGGACTGGGCTTCCATTTCCCATCCCTCCACCCCTAAGTCTTTTCAGACTCCCTAAAAGAATGTCTAAGACCACAGCCTGGCTGTCACCCAAGCTAGTGTGGAAGGGGAAACTGAGGCCAAAAAGTAGATCAGTTGCAGTGCTGGGCCTCAACTCAGACCCCTCCCTCCTTGTAATCCTGGTGGGTTTACCTGAGGCCCAGGAGAGAGGCGCCTGTCTTCCTCAGAAAATAGCTCTGGCCTGGGGCACCAGCTGGGGAGGAAGAGGCAGATTTTCTGCCTGGGAAAGTTCTGGCCACAAATGCCCCCCTGCAGCTCCCCACTCCACACAGCTGGAGCCACGCCTGCAGCCCCTGCAGAGCTCCTCAGCCACCCCCCACCCCCACCAGCTTGGGACCAGGATCTGGGGATAGGCACCTCCAAGGTGCACATCCAGGAAAGGGGCAGTAGGAGTCCAGGACTCACGTGCTTACCTAGTCCTGGGGGTAAGAAGTCAACTAGGGGGCACCCAGCATCCCTGTGGACAACTGGAGGCATCTGAATTGGGTGTAGAACAGACAGTTCTCTGCCAGAGGTCCAGCTAGGCAGGGAGGATGGTTAGAGACAGGAGCAAGGAGGCGCAGTGACTGGGGTTGTCACCAGGTGATTAAAGTTCATCAGTCTGGGGAGGGCCTTGGGCAGGAGATGGGAGGTGCTGCAAACCTGGGAGAAGTTCCCTTGTCTCAGACTCAGTTCCTTTAAAGGGCACCATCCACCAGTGGGTCCCTCCAGGAGCCTCAGGCAGGGCCCCCACTGGCTCAGAACATCTAAACTCAGGCACAGACCTGGTGCCCCAGAGATGGCTCCCAGGGCAGTGGAGTAGGAGTGCCCCCTGCACCAGACAAGACCCTGGGCCTCAGAGGCTCACCACATCCTGCTTCCAGATGTCAAAGATGTGTCCTTGGAATATGCATGGCCTGGAGGACCAGTGACCAGACTGGTTTGACTGCTAATCCAGGAACATTTATACTCCAGGCCTGAGGAGCTACCTGAACAGCCTAGAAAGGCAGGGCCGCAGAGAAGGCCAGAGCTGTTCCAAGGTCACACAGCCCAAGGCTGTCACCAAGTACCTGCCCCCGGTTGCTGCATGTCCCTAACTAGCTAACCAAGAGAAGCAGCTGTGGACTCTGCCCCGTGGGCCCCGGACAATACTCTCCATTCCCTCTTGACCCTCATCTGCCAAGCGCATCATCTTCCTGGGCCATGCTCCCTCTCCATCTCCCAGACAGCTGTGGACAGAAGGTGGTACGTTCCCCATTCCCAGGAATGTGCACAGCTCACCCACCCAGAGATGCTGACTGTGCTGTCAGCACCATCCTCTCCTAGCACACACGTGCACACACAGTCACACTCTCACATACACATACCCCTGAGTGAATCTAGGCTGAGCAGAGCCGGTTCCCAGGACACAGTCAACAGGAAGCACAAGGAAGCTGCAGAAAGCACAACCAACCTGGAGTCTCTCTGCTAATCCTCCAGCCCAGCTCCAAGACTGCGGCACCACTATCCTGGAGCTACAGGAGTGAAAATGGGGCACAGACCCAAGCCCATTCACAGACAGGAAACCAAAGCTTACGCAGAAGTGACTTCACAAGGTCAGCTGACCCTGCAAGACACCCATAGGTGAGCCCGTGGCCCACCCTACCCCAGCAGCACTCTGCGTGGGATCATGCCTGTGCCCCAGACCTTTGCTGTTTCCCCAGCCCTGAAGCTGGAATCCACCTCTCTCTCTGTCTATCCAGGTAGCATAGGGTTGAGAATTAGGGGACACAAAAAATTACCACCACCTGGAGGAACTCTGTTGAAAACTCTGTGTGGCTAGGGTGACCTCAAGGTGGTAAGAGACCCTTGGAGTTGAGTAATGATCGGTTGCAAAATGGGCCCCACCCCTAGCCACGGCCAGAACCCAGAGAAAGGTCACCGTGGCCAGGGGACCCAGTACCACCCAGCCCCATCACAGCTCCACTCCACTCCAGAGCTGTCCCCCCTCCCCCGTGGGTCTTAGTGTTTCCATGCTGCACCCCTCCCTCTTAATTCCAAGTTCACTTCCTGGGAGCCTCGGCTTCCTTTGAAGGTTTAGATGCCTGTACTCCGGCCCTGAACACTCACCCTCAACCCCAGTGGAGAAAGTCACAAATTCTAGGCAAGGTGTCTCGAACCCACTTATCAGACAAGAAACCCAATCCCAGGTGAAAGACCCTAGGGCTCTGCCTATCTGTGCAGTCCCAGAGAGAGACCCGTCCACAGCAGCATCGCCCCCTCACCTTGAAGGCGGCTCACTCCCACGGCGCAGCTATGTAAACCAGGGCTCCCGCAGGATCTCCTCTAGAGCACAGCCAGCATGGCAGAGCTGAGGGACGGAACCCAGGCCTCCACACGCTCCTGGAAGGGCCCAAGCCTACACTCCCCCACGATGACGTCCAGCGACCCAGAGAGGGTGAATAGCACTTCAGGGTCACACAGCCCTGGGACACAGCCAGACAGGTGACCGGCTCACCTGACTCCTAGGCCCACACCAGCAAGAAGCCAAATTCCCATCCCCAGCTGTGACCCAGCTCCTCCCTGCCCTCCCCCTGCCGGCTCAGGGTGGGAGGAGACTTTAAAGGTATACTCTTCCAGGTGGGAAGAAGCCTGACCCTCGGGCCTATCCCTGGGGGCCTGTGACCTGGAACAGCTACAAGTCCCTCAGTACTTTGTAAGGTCCCAAAACCCTTAATGAGAAACCTGAGCCAGGGGACCTCAGAGCTGAACGAGGCAGGGTTTCAGCCAGAGAGAAGTTAGGCCAAAAGTTTTCTGGAAGAGGCGGTCTCCCCCTACTTCAGCTGTCCATATAGGGGTCACACACAGCTGAAGTACAGCCAGGTACCCCCAGGTCAGTGGCACAGGCATCTGAGGCCCCCACGAAGTCTAGAGCCTAGGTTTCCCTCCACAACTCCAGCTCAAGGATGCATCTCCAAACATGCCCTTTTCCCCACTTTCCAGGGTACAGGTAAGGGGTGTAGGGGCTGTCAGTCCTATGATTCTGGTCCCCTGAATTGAAAGGAGTCACATGGCCCAGAGGAGACTTTGCTAATCCCTCACTTCCGCCCGTGTTGTGGGCAGTCATTGCTGACAGTGGAGGTGGGGGAGGGGCCCATCTACGCCTTCTGGCTTTGGCCCATTGAATGTGGGAGCCACACGTTTGCCACACAACTGGCAAACCTCTAGGCCCTCACATCAAGGTCCACACAGGGTCTGTTGCCACCTTTAGCACAGAGCTGCCTTAAACTCATTCCTGTATTCATTCATTCCCCTCTCTGATCCTGACCCCTCCAGATGCTTCTCCCTAGGAGCCCCCTGCCTGGGGGAGGTAAGATAGAGTTACCGGCCGAAGAGGAGGAGCCAGGGCTTTGAGGGAGGGGCAGGCACTAGAAGGAGAGGTCTGGAAGTCCAATCAGAGTGGAGGTTGCTTTAGAGAAGAACACTCCAGGCAGAAGGAGCCACTTGAGCCTGCAGGCAGGGAACTGGGACCTCTTGACCTTTGGGGCCCTGTCTGATCCCTGAGACGTCGAGACTGGAAAAGGAAGTGGCAGAGCCTAGACTTTGAAATTCACTTTAGCCTGGACTTTGAGAGCTTTGGGAGGCTGGTGAATATGTCACCATGCTGGGTAACCCATTAACCCTGGCTCACTCATTAAGACCCTGGTGGGTGCCCATAGCTCCTTAGCCAGTGCCAGAGCTGGGCATAGGGCAGGGATCATGGGAAGAGGGAGTGTTGATGGAGCAGGTTGGTGGTGGGGGCTGGCTGAGCTGTGGGCTTTCTGCGCCCTTGCTCCTGGAGATTTCCTGCATCAGGCCAGCCTGATACGGGGAGCTTCATGCCACCATCCCAGTGATCATCCCTTTGGGACATAGCACCTCAGGGGACTGGGCTAGATAGGAGGTTCAAGGGGCCGTCTAGGGTGAGACTTAGGATCCAGCTTTCCTGCAGAGAAATGGGCTTGCAGTAGCCTCCAAGGCCCTTTCTACTCCAACAGGCTTAGAGCTACTTCTGTATTTGAGAAAAAAGACTGGTAGGGAAAGAAGTGTGCTCTCAACACAGAAACCAAAGACTGGGAAGGAAAGGGACCTGCCCAAAGCCACCTAGGAGGATGAAGACCCACAGGATGGGGAAAAGCATGCAAGTCACTTCCTGGAACTGCCGTGTGTCTCTCTCACTGTAGCATCCACCAGGCCCCACCTCTCAGTCAGGCCGGGGAAGCTGACTGCATCAGAGGACCAGGAAGTATCAGGAAGTCTCGAGTCTCATGGGCCAAAGGTCAAGATCGAGCCCTGACACTGAACTGCAGCCTCACTATGAATAAGTAAAGTGAGTGTGGCCAAACTTGCCCCATCCTCCAAACTGCTGAGACAGGAGCTCAGTGACCCTTGGGAATCAGGAAACCTGATATCATCGAGGACATTTGTGCCCCCATTTAGTAAACTGGTGGGACATATCGACTTCAAGTGCAAGTATTATTGAGCCTAGGGAAGACTCCCCAAACTTCTTTTTTTTTTTTTTTCTTGCATCTTATTTATTTACTTTTGAGACAGGGTCTCACTATGTAGTTCAAGCTGGCTTTGAACTCACTATGTAGTCCAGGCTGGCCTTGAACTTACAGCAATTCTCCTGCCTCAGCCTCCCAAGTTCTGGGATTACAGGAATGGGCCATGATGCCCAGCTCTTTTTACATTTTATTTTAAGGCAGGCTAGCTAAATTGCCCAGGCTGGCTTTAAACTGGCAATCCTGTTTTAACCTCCCAACTAGCTGGGATTATAGGAGTGCACCACCACAACCAGTCCAAATGTCACAACATCTCAATCACCTTTAGACTCACAGAACTTCAAATGCTTGGTCTGATAGCAGTCCAGAAAAACTTATACTCGTGCCCACCCCCAGAATTCACCATCTCTAAAGACAGCAAGACTGCAGGAGGTTAGCAAGTTTTTCACAGCATCGAGCCCCACTTTGCTTCTTTGTAATGCTTTCTGAAAGCAGCAAGAGTCAGCCTGTTGCTGGACAGCCTGGCCTCAGACCCTGTTAACTGTCTGAAGCCAGAGAACAGAGAAGCAGGGACATCGAATCTGCGTGGCTACCTGGCCGCAGCCTCTTAGAGCCACACAGACCACCTGGAAGAGATAGAAGAAAGAGCCCAGCTCATTAAAGGAGCTGGTGTCACCCAGTGGTGAGAGTGAGGCAGGACATTAGGGCATGGCAGAGTGGCAGGGGAAGCAGGAGTGACCTGTTAATTGCAAAATTACAGAACAGGTCCCAAAGCCATGCACATGGACTTCTCTTGAGAACTTGAGCAGTGTTGGAAAGGAAGCCCAGACCTGACGTCAGAAGTGGAAGATACAAAAAGGACAATCACTGTTGAACACGTGGCTACAGTGTTCTTTCACAATACTCTGCTCTTATTCTATAGGATATACTCTTTTTCCTATTTCTACTTGGCCAAAACTCACTCTGCAGAGCTTGGTTCTTTTCCCCCTTTTC
>RJWM01017038.1:0-44061 GCA_004363535.1 Dasyprocta punctata | reverse complement strand
AAAAAAAAAAAAAAAAAAAAAAAGTTCACAAATATGTGAAGATGGTGAACATCAAAGTCAGTATTGTAACTACTGTATCCCTGCGAAGGGAGGAAAAGAACAAGGTCCCTAGGGGTATAAGTAAGTTTTATATTTTATCTATAAATTCTAATTTATTGTTTAAAATATGAATGTGGAAAAATGTTGAAATGTTCTTACAAATACAGATTTATTTCTTCACAATTCTATTAATCATTTCATGACAACATAGTATTCTGCAATGTTAATATCTCTAGCCATTTTTTATTTAACTTTCACTTTCTAATAATTATAAATTATTAATTATTTGCTAAACCAAATATCTTCAATATCCTTTTATGTACAAATATTTCTGTAGGCAACATTTCTGTACATTTTTTTTAGTTTTTTGGTACCGGGGATCGAACCCACTACCTTTTGCTTGCCAAGCAGGCACTTGTGCCACTGAACTAAACCCCCAGCCCCCATTTTTCATTTTGATAGATAATGCCAGTCATCTTTCAAAGAGGTTTTAACAGTTTATCTCCTTAACTGACAATGGAGGAGAGTGTTCATTTCCCCAACCCACCACAACACTATCAAATTAGAGTGTGAAGAAATGTCACATTAATTTTCAATTGCTAAGGTGTGTTAGCAATTGAAAAGGTCTGAATCATCTTTTTATGTCTCATTAGCCTTTACAGTTTTTTTGTTTTGTTTTGTTTTGTTTTTGGTACCAGGGATCGAACTCACAACCTCGTGCATGCCAGGTAGGTGTTTGTGCCGCTAAGCTAAATTCCCAGCTTTACAGTTATTTTTATTAAACTGCCTGTTAATATCTTCATCAGATTTACTTTAAGCTAAAGATAATTAAAAATGGATGATTGGTACTGTAAATAGGGTTTCTTTTTTGTTGTTATTTTAGTTTTGGGGAATTTTTGTTTTTTAACTAAGAATTTTGGAGACTTAAGCATGAACAATACAGGACAGAAGCACCTAAGCAACAGAAACATAGGAACTTCCTGTTTTTCTGTTCTGTTATCCCTAGCATCCTTGTCCTTCCATAGGCACAAGATAGGTGCTTCACTTCCAGACATCACATCCACTTTCCAAGTAAAAGAAGAAAAAGCAAGGAGATAAAGAGCTACACAGATTGAATCTGTCCCTTCCTTGAGTGACCATGATTTCCATCTTTCTTGAGGTTTACAGATTTATTTTCCTTAAAATTGTGTAAAGTATAATAAAAGGTATTTAAATTCAAATTACTACCTAGAATTATCTCTTTATATTACTTCTCTTACAGCTTATTGATCAGAACTGGATCACAATCATTGCCAAAGGGAGTAAGTTCATCACCTCTAGTCTACACAACACGGTTCATTCCCTGTACACTTCTTGTTCACAGCTTTATCCCCAGTGCTTAGAAGAATTTCTGACACACAATCCAATCAATTTTGTTGAATGAGCAGACTATGTGAATGATAAGATAAATGGAGCTGAAATGAGAAAGGAGGTGAGAAGACCCTCATCACCGTTTGCACCAGTATGCATGCTGTCTTCAGGGAAGCCAGGGAAAATCATTATTGTCAATAAGTGGGATGTGTCACACTTTTCTTGACCTGTTGATCCTAGTTATATATTTTTCTATTATATATGAATGAATATTTTCACCCAGTCTTTTACCTACCTCTTAATTTTTACTTTGGAATAATTTTAGGGTTAGAGAAAAGTTGCAAAGTGGTTTAAAGTTCACCTGTAGCTCTTACCTGGGATGTTCTATTGGTAGTATCATATGTTACCATGGACATTTGTGAAAAGTTTTAAAATCAGTACTGACACATTAGTACTAACTAAAACTGGACTTTACCTAAATTTCACCAGATTTTTATTAACGTTTTCTTTGTTCCAGGATCCAATCTAGGATACCACATTGCATTAAGTTGTCCTATCTCCTTAGCTGCCTCTGGTCTGTGACTTTTTTGCAGTCTTCCCTTGTTTCACATGACTTGGAGGGAGGCATTTCATTCTGTTTCATAGAATGTTTTTCAATGTGTATATGTCTGAAGTTTTTCTCTTAATTAGATTGAGATGATGGGTGTTTTAAAAGAATACCTCAAAGATGAAGTGCTCTCCTCAATATATATCAGAGGTTACATGAAGTCCATGTGATATCAGTGGTGATATTAACCTTCATCATTTGGTTAAGTATTTTCCAGATTTCCCCACTTTAAAGTTTCAGTAGTGCTTCAGTTCATGAACTTCATTATTTCTATGATTCTGGTTGCAAACTGAATTGGACGAGAGCTGAATCAAATTTCCCCATAAGGTGAACATTGAACTTAATCATTGAATTTGATTTTGGTTCTCATCCAATGTGGTTTGTGACCAGAATACTGGGAATAATGAATTTTGTGAACCAAGTTACCATGATACTATTTTTCCATTTCCAAACCCTATTTTTTATTAGAAGTGAGTCACTATTACAGCCCACACTTAAAAGGTTAGCAGCCAGCAGTAGGAGGGTTAAGATTTATTTCCTACGGACTCTATAAATTATTTGAACCTTTTCTATATGGGATACTTACCTGTTTTTCTTTCTTCTTTTCTTTTGTTTTCTTTATTTTTCTTTTCCTTCTTTAACAATTCATTTGAATCGTTGATTTATATCAGTACAAACTCATGGATGTATTTTTGTCTTTTGCATCTATTTTGATAGACTTTCTTCTTGAAAATATTTGGAGATGCAATTCATACAAGATAAAATTCATCATTTCAAAACGTTTTTTATTGTATTCACCCTGTTGTGTACCCATCACATCTCATTTCAGAGCATGTCCATCATTCTGAAAAGAAGCTCTAACTATTAGCAGCTACTCTCATTTCCCTTTCTCTCCAGTCCTCTAGCCTACTTTCTTGATGAATTGGTCTATTTGGCACATTTCATGTAAATGGAACATTTTATATGACATTTTATCTCTGGTTTCTTTCACTGAGAATAATGTTTTCAAGTATCATCTACCTTGTAGCATGTATCAATACTTCATTCCTTTTATGGCTGAGTAATATTCCATTGTATAGATAATATCACATTTCGTTATCCTTTCATTCATTGATACACCTTTGGGTTGTTTTCATTTTTAGGCTATTATGATAAAGTTGCTATGAACATTGGGATACAAGTTTTTGTTTGAACATGTGTTTTCAATTCTTTTAAATATATACCTAGAAGTAGAATTCTCGGGTTGTATGGCAACTCTATGTTTCTCTTTGAGGAACTGCCAAACTATTTTCCAAAACAGTTGCATCATTTTACATTCCTACCTGTAATGTATGAGGCTTTATTTTTTGTTTTGTTTGTTTAAATAATACCCATCCTAGTATGACATGGTATCCCATTATAGTTGTGATCTGCATTTCCCTAAAAACTAATGCTGAAAATACTTCCATGGGGCTATTGAACATTGTATATCATCTCCTTAGAAACATGTCTATGCAAATCCTTATGCTTTTTTAATTCAGTTATTTGTCTTTTTAGTTTCAAGCTGCAAGAGTTCTTTATATATTCTGGATCCTCAACCCTTAACAAATATATATAATCTTCAGTCATTTTTTCCTAGTCTGTAGATTTTATTACTTTTTGACAAGTGTTCTTAATACCAGATGTTTTAAATTTTATTCTAAATTCATTCATTCTTCTTCTGTTGCTTATTCTTCTGTGTGATATCTACGAATCTAAGAAACTTTTGTTTGATCCATTGTCATTCAGATTTATAGGTTTATTTTCTTCAAAGAGTTTTATAGTTTAGCTCTTGCATTAGGTCTTTGGTTTATTTTGAAATAATTTTTATATGGTATAAGATAGAGTCCAAATTCATTCATATGTAGATATCCGATTGTCCCAGCACTGCTAGAAATTTATTTTTTTCTTCATAGATGTATAATTTTATTGCTGGACTCTTAATTCTCTTTTAGGGTCTTTAGATCTAGCATTTGAACTTATGTATTTTATTTTATAGTTGGGGTTTTAGTCCAATTTTATGTTGTCTACTTATGTTATTGCATAAACCATTCCAGGTTTGGCCACCAGCACTCTTTCAGGATGGTTTCTGTGTGCCTTTGACACACTTTCATTTTTTTTGTTGTTGTTTTTTTAAATATTTCCTTACTTTATCATACTATTACAAGATACTGGAAGCTTGTGCTTTTTCTATCCCAAGCTTAGAATTAGGTACTTCATGGACCCTTGTTCCTTTTATTGTAGAATGACCATTTAAAATGAAGATCTGGGTACTGGAAGCACTCACTGCTTTTAGGCCTTCAGCAGAGAGCACTAGATATTCTCTTACGTGTGATAACCCGTGTACCACAATTAGATGTCTCTAATTTCTCCTGTATCTATACATCTGTGTAATTTATCTGTGATGTGAAGCACACTGTGTGTGCATGTCTCTGTGTGTGTGTGCATGACTTCAGAATGATCTCTACGTACCATAAGGATCAATTCTAGTTTTTTCTCATTATTTATCTTTTTCCAACAGTGAGATCTTATCTCCCATCATCTACCAGCCATGTACTTATTTATTCAATTCTAGTATACAGTTTCAAAATTGTTAATGCATATACTTCATTTTCAACTGTTTTTAATCTTTATTTATGGCACTTTCATCTACAGAATTTTGGAGTTTTATTTAGTTCGGCAGTCTTTCTCTTTAAGCTCTTGAGTTTTATATCTTTCCTAGAAAGGCTTTGTCTCCTACTACACTCATATTATAAAAAATTTTAGTTTTCCTTTATATTTAATTATTCAATCTATCTGAATTTTATTGTGTGTTACATAAAATGCAGGTATGACCTTTTTTCTCAAGTGGTTATCAAAAGATCCTAGACATCTATTCTTATAGTTAGTCTTTTCCTGAATTACAATGCATGAGTTCCTTTTTTAACTCTGTATTCTTCTAGTCTGTTTGCCCATCTTTTAGATTTTTTATCTTTGAATCTCAGAGATGAGCTTTAGAATTAAACTGTGAAGGATTTTAAAAATGTGTTGGAGATTTTGATAGGGATTATACTGAGTCTATTCAGTCTGAAGGAAATCAGTATCTATTTAGGTTTTCTTTTATGTCTTTCATGAAGTTTTATGTTTTCATAAGGATTGCATTATTCATGAATATTTAAATTATTTGTGGGGTTTTTTTTGTAATTTTTACTTTAAAGAGAATAAAACCAAGCAAAATAAAACAGAATGAAGCCAATCAAAACAAAACAGTGTAAGTCATATAGGGCTTCAAAACAAGATAATAGGAAATCAACAACAGTTACCATAATGCCTCTTGTTGTCTTCCAAATAGCTGCTCATAACTTCAGACATAGTAAAAATCAAACAAAACAGAACAGAATAGAACTAATAAAAACAAAACAATGAACACAATCAAGGACTTCAAAATGAGATAATAGTAAATCCAAGTGGCTACCATAATATGTCTTGTTATCTTTGAAATAGCTGCCCATGACATTAGATATAATAAAATCAAACAAGACAAAACAGAATAAAACCCAACCAAACAAAGCAATGAAAATGGTACAGGTCTTCAAAACAAGATAATAGGGAATTAGCAATGGCTACCACCTTCAGAAGGAGATCCCCCATAAATGGTACATTGTATATTGCTATCCTCTGAATAGATGATCAAACTACTGGCTTTAAGCCTGCAGAGTCAGTGAAGCACTAAACACTACAAGCACTAAGTTGTATTTTACCTCAATATCTATCATTAGAGCCTGTGTTTCTCCAGATCAGCCAGTTGCTTATGGAGGCAGGTGAGGAACACTTTGGCTCTTCTTGTCCCCCAGTCCATGTGCTGGAAGGGGCCAGTGGCTAGTTCTCCCCTCAGTGGCCGTGCATGCCGACTCACAGGGAGGGCTTGGCTTCTTGTTGGCTTCTTGTTCTCCCTCTCAGTCTGCAAATTGGTTATGTATTTTAAATTACATTTTCAAATTAATTATTGCTGACATAAGAAAACTATTATATTTCCCTATATTTGAACAAATTACTTAATGCTTTTATTAGATCTGATAGGTTTTCAGTTATTCCTTAGAAGATTCTGTTGTAGACAGTCCTAATTATCTGTACATAATGACAATATCTTACACCTTTCTAATTAGAGAGCTGCTTACTGATTGAAGGATAAAAAAGACTAAGCCCTAAGGAAAATCAGTGTAAAGAAATATAAATACTTTTCAAATTCCTAAACCAAATTAGGACTCAAAAAATGGAAATAACCACAAACTTGAGAAATCTTAAGTAGTAATTTAAATACAAAGAATGTAGAGGATTCTTTATATAATTTTGTGAAAATAAATCTATAAACTTAAAAAAGCATTATTAGGCCGG
This sequence comes from Dasyprocta punctata, assembly GCA_004363535.1. Lineage (NCBI taxonomy): Eukaryota > Metazoa > Chordata > Mammalia > Rodentia > Dasyproctidae > Dasyprocta > Dasyprocta punctata. The sequence continues at coordinate 37,673 of RJWM01017038.1, read as the reverse complement.
GGGTTTAGCTCAGTGGCACAAGCATCTGCCTGGCAAGCACAAGGTTGTGAGTTCAATTCCCAGTACCAAAAAAAAAAAAAAAAAAAGCATTATGCTTTGTGAACACCGTATTGTCTCTCTTGTTTAAGAAACTGAAAGAGTAAATAAGATCCAAAAGGTACAATAGATGTTGTGAAAGGAAATAAAACTGTTCAAAAGGAAAGGACAACTGGGATGGGGAAAAAGAAAAAAAGGGAGAAAAATATATATATATACACACACACAAGATAGCTAAGATAATTGGACTACTGATCCTATTAGTTCAGGGAAAGAAACTGTTTGCTTATGTTGTTTGATCTGTTTTGAATGCCCATATCTTGTAACCTGAGCAACTATTTTGAGGATAACAATATACAATATAGTGACTATTGTTAATTTCCTATCAGCTTGATTTGAAATCCTATATCATTTCTATTGTTTTGTTTTTGTTTTGCTTTCTTTTAATCTCTTTTTTTAAAAGCATTATGCTTCTAGAAAATATATATACATATAATAGATAATGCTGAATTCATGCATTAATGAGTTAAGCAGCTGAGTGTGCTATTAGCATCTAGTTAGAGGCAAGTCACTGGATGTGTGACTTGGAAGGGTGTATCTCTCTCCCGTTCCTCCCTCCACTCTTTGCTTCCTGCTCTGACATAAGTAGCTTTCCTCTCCCATGCCCGTCTGCCATCCTATTTCCACCCTGGAATCAGCTACCTGGGATGAAACCACAAGCCAAAATGAACCTCTCCTCCTCTACATTTTCGGTGTTAGGTAGGGTATTGTGTCCAGTGATGGGAAAGTGACTAAGATGCACCCAGAAATAGTGACATGTAGGACAAGGAGTTGGAGGCAATCCAGGTATCTTTTACTAGGATAAAATGTGTTAAATACATATTTTGGAATAGTTTGCCACAGTCAGAAGTAATGAGCTAGAAGTGTTTAAAGTAACATCTTAAAAATAGATCTCAAAAATAGAGTTAAGTTAAAAAACAAACAACCACAACAACAAAAAAGAAAAACAAATCTGGGCATGATGGCACACACCTGTAATCCCAGCACTCAGGGTGCTGAAGCAGAAGGATTATCATTAGTCTGAGGTCAGCCTGGACTACATAGTGAGTTCAAGGCCAGCCTGAATTACGTAGCAAGACCCCGTCTCAAAAAATAATTTAAAAAGCTCTCAATATATGTAAGACATCATCAGGGACATAAGACAACATGATAGTGTGTGTATCTTGGGGCAAAAGGGAGTACTGAGAACAGGGCTGGTGACTGAAGGGGGAAATAAGGATTAAATCTGACAGATTGCAATCTCTATAAACTGAGGTGGATAACAAATTTCCTGCCCAAGGTGCTAATAAAGGACTCCAAAGCCTCAACCCTATAGCATAACCACAGAAGAGGTTAGTGAGTCATAGGAGGCACAGAACTGAGGCTGGGGAAAGGTAAGAATAACAGTGCCATCCCAGAGCTATGACCCTTTTCCCATGGTCAACAGGGAGCATCTGAGAGCCCTTACACAAGAAAGTACATTGTGCTGTATGTGGTGCCACAGGCCTGTAATCCCAGCATTTGGGAGGCTGAGGCAGGAGGATCATTGTGAGTTCAAGACTAGCCTGGGCTACAAAGTGAACCAAGGCCAGACTGAACTGCATAGCGAGACCCTGTCCCAGAAAGACAAAAAAAAAAGAAAAAAAAGAACGAAAGAACAACACTGTGTTACTGATCCCCTCTGCTGGTCTGGAGGATAAGGAAAGACTGAGACCATGCAACATTCAGGAGACTGTTTTAAAATGACAGCAGAAACATGCCAAGACAAGAACTCATGTGGGTAGTAAGGTGGCAACACTGCAGATGGTCTCAAGTTGGTGCCATCCAGGCCCAATACAGGAACCCACAACAGGCCACCTTCATTGGGAATGGAACCAGTCATTGGTGCAGACATCTTAGTGGGCTGTTGAAGGCTATGAAGATTTCCAGTAACATGGAGACCAGAGTGAAGTTGTCTCTTCCCGCCTAACCCCATTTCCTCTTCCATACCTGGTTATTCTGGCAGAGTTGGAGACCCAAGTTCTAAATCCAGCTCTTCTCTCTGGGTTCTAGAAGTGACCTTAGGCAGGTTGCACTTCCTCTCAGGGCCTCGCTTTTTCTTCCCTTTCTAGTGTGTGCTTTCTTTGGCTCCATATTTTTGTATTTCCCTAGGAAAAGCCCCCAACAGGGAAATCTTTCCCCCTCCTCCAATCCCCCAGGTGTCTCCAAAGTCCTGACATCCTCCTTAATCTTCCAGCTCCACTGCCTCACCCTGGTGAGGAAGAGCAACAAATTGGTATCGTAATGGCCCTGCTGATTGCATTATGGGTGTCTAATGCAATGTGCTCTCATGAGGACCATCCATCAGAGCAAAGCCCCTCCCCAAGTCCCTGCCACCCCAGTCACATTAGTCAGGCAGCCCATTTATCATTAACACACACCTCCATGGAGACTAGCCTAGACAGATGAGGGGCCAAATCAGATTTATGGGGAGGAATCTTTGAAAAAATCAGCTCCATCCATCTCCCAGACACTGAGGAGGAAGCCCTATGTCCCCATTCCCTCCAAGGCTCCTTAGGGAAATGGGTCCTAATAGGGAAGCCAGTCAAGTTGCCTTTGTTTTTATGAAGGTCTGTTCCTGAGTCCCTCATGTTGCCTAGCATAGCCCTAGAACCAGCTTCTTTTGGAGTTTGAAATTTTTGGAGCAAAGTCCCTTCCAGGACCAGGATACAGTACCCAGAGTTGGTCACAACTTCTAAGAATCCCAGAGTATACATTTACCTGGGTTTCTAGGTAGGGCTAACCGCTGAAGGCAGAGAGGAGAGGAGGAGGCACCAAACCCAGTTCAGGAATGAGTTCAGTTCTTGGTAGTCACAGGGAAGGTGACTTCACCCAGTCTTCCATTGCTGAGGGCTCTTTCTAACTCCCTAGCTAAACCAGGTGACTCTACCTCTGTGCATAGGAAGATTTGAAGGAGTTCAGAATAGAGTCGACAACTATCTTTTAGGTCCCTAGATTCATGGAAACTGAAGCTTGTATGATTTGAGGAATCTTCTTTTGAAAAGTCATGCAAAATTATGTGAACTGCCAGGTTCCCACCTCAGGCTTTGGAAGCAGCCTGTGCAAGTTTGGAGCCCTAAAGCTTAGCTTCCTCAGCCCCCATGTGAGTCTCTTCCTGCTATGTGCCTGGCACTTGTGCCATCTGAGTTAGGTCCTGGATGAGGGAATCCAGGGACTGAGCAGAACTGAAACCCACCTGTTCAGCCCAACACAATCCTACTTACATGCATTATCCTTTTAAAAATATCCTCACAATTGCCAATTTTAAGCAAGGCAAGATTGACTCTCCTCATTTCATAAGCAATTTAAACTTGACAGCTCAAGTGACTTGGCCGAGACTGTACAGCTGCTAAGTGACAGAATGACTGGGACCTTGTCCATTGACTACTGAGCTTGTACTCATCCCAGAGTCTCTTTCTAGGTCTAGTCTCCTTTCCAGGGATTTCCTGCTTTACACACTAGCTCTAGAGTCAGTGTTGCAGCTACCCTGGGGTCTGAGAGGGACCAGGTAGAGGCAGAAATGGGGGTAGAAAAGGGAAAAAATCCTTGTAACAGAAAGCTAGGGATCAGTGATGGGTGCTCTGAGTTTGGGACTACCTTTGCCCTGCAATAGTTTATCTTGCCTCTCCCAAACTGACCATGACCTCATCTGTGCTTGGTCTTGAATGAGGGAACTTGGGCTGAGCAGAGCTGGAAGCCCACATGTAGGGACTAGGTAGAGGGAGGACCATGCTGACTCTCTTATGTAGACTTTAGAGAAGCTTGGCCCACCCCATCCCCTTCTCCACCTATGCTCTTGTGGGATGTTGCAACCAAGCCACTTACTGCTCTTCTAGGTCCTAAGGTGCTGAGAATGGCACCAGGCAAGAGTCCTGGGACCACAAAGCTTAGCCTCTGAATTGGCTCCTGATAATCAGGAAGAAGGCTTGATATGTATAGCATGGGCAGAGAAGCTGGGAATCTCTGAGGGCACATGTGAAAATAGGAATGTGTGTCTACCCAGGAAAAGAGCACTGTGACTCTTCCCCTGTTCATCTGATGGTTTCAACTGGTATCCCCACAGTTGTCACTTGCCCTGAGGGCAATGTGTTTCCTCTTCTCTGATGGTGTCTTCAGCCCCAGAAGTCTGAGCTGGAGCTTTTGTAACTTTAGATCATGATGCTGAAACTCCTCCAGCCACTGCCTTCCCTCTCCTGTCTCTTGCTCTCCTCCTCTTCCTGCTACCCCACAGGGCAGTGCCTCCAGCTTCTAAGGCAAGACTCCTCTCACCCTGTTTCCTCCTCCTTCTCTAACCCAGGGGCACTTATGAACTGGGTGAAATGAGAAGGGTTTCCATTTCTCTCCACTCATTGCCTGAATTTCTTCCCAAGCTTTCTCCATTCCCCATTCCCACATGAAGTTCATATGTGACCACACCATCTGTTAGGGTTTGGTCTTTCCTTTGACCTCATTGGATCCCTGCTGGTTCGGGTTCCCTTACCGTCTCAGCCTGAACATAGAGCAGAAGGCTCCGGGTCAGGCTGTGTTCTCCAGGCACAGCAGCCTGCTGGATGCCCCCATGCAATGCAGGACTGCCACTCATGAAAGGGACACAGCCTGACATAGCCTCAGAATGGGGGGGCAGATGAGACCCATACTCACAGAGGAGGTGTTTGTGCCACCGAATAATGGAGAGAAAATTCTCACTGAAACTGATGCCCTTATCTACAAACATGGGATGCCAGCATTAACCCCTAAAAAGGCAGCAGAATAAAGAGTCTTATTAATGGGAGTCCATAGGTCAGGAAGCTCTGCATCCACATACACCTGTGTGTGTGTGTGTGTGTGTGTGTGTGTGTGTGTGTGTGTGTGTGTGTGTAGAGGTCCCCAGGTAGGGAAGGGGCTCAGATTGCTAACCTCTTTGACTTCCTTGAAAACCCTGCGATTCTAAGTGCTGAGAGGAAACAAACACAAGATATAATCAGTCTCAAGGTTATCTAGGTCATGTGTCTGGGCCAAAGAAAGAGGTCCTTTCCAGACTGTTTCCTCCACTGTACCTTAATATGAATATTCCTTGGGGCTGTATCCTATGCCTGCTTCTCTCTGTTCAGGCCTCTGTATGCTAGCGTCTCCATTTACATCTGAATGGAGATGTCTAAATCTCTCTCTAGGCCAGAACTGTCTTCCATACTTAAGACCTCTACATAGCCAATAGCCATCAGAAGGATGCATTTGAATGAACCACCTAAAATCTACAGTGGCCCAAATCAAACTCATCATCTTGGCCCTCAAGCTCATCTTTCTCCTGAGTTTCATGGTCTCAGCTATTGCATCGCCATATATCCAGTCCCCAGCTGGAACCCCATCCTCTACCCTCAGTTGCCATACTTCCTCCTTTTGGTTACAACTTTACTTCTGAAATCTGAGCACTTTGCTCCATCCTTACTGTTCAGGCTTGGTTTAGCATTTTGTGTGCTAGATTTCAAGCTCAAATTAGAAGCTAGATTCCCTGGGTTTGAATTCTAGAGGACATTGCATTGGCCCTCAAAATGCACTTGGAGTACCTTGGGCAAGGTGTTGAATCACTTGATACCTCAGACTCTTTCTCTCTGTAAAGTAGGGGCAATAGCACCTACCTCCTGAGTTTGCTGTGAGGGTCATATAGCAAGACACATGTGAAGCACTTCATAAAATGCCTGGCACAGAGGCAAGAGCTAAACAACTGTGGGCCATTATTGTTACTGCTATTATTACTGTTATCATTTGCATTATTATTACCTGAATTATCACCACAGTCTCTCATTAGGCCTCCCTGCCTTAGTTCTTCCTCTTCTCTGTCATTCTCTAACTTGAGAAGCACCTGCTGTCCAGGTGAGTGTATACTGCTCAAACCACTAAGTGTTGGAGCAGATTTTGAGACTAGGTCTAAATGACTCCAGAGCCTTGTTCTCAGCTACTAAACCATGTGCCTGTTTGCAAGTATGAAGAATGAATAGATTTGGAATAGCAGGACAGTGAGGAATGAGTAAAATCAATGGAGGGAGGATTTAAGGAGAGTATCTGAGGTGCTTCAGATTTTCCAGATGAAAGGAATTTCAGAGTGACAATCTTTTTGCAGGGTTCAGGGAACCAGGGACCATACATCGAAGCTGGGTTGAAGAGGAAATACAGAGTTGTAGGTGGGGCTGTAGGTGGAGAGAATGGGTTAGAGGGGCTGGAGTTCTCCCAAGAACCTCTTGGGGCCTGCAGAGAGGGGACCATATGAAAGCTTGGAGGGATTCCAAGTGTACACCAGAACAACTTTGGTCATCAGAGCAGTCAAGACAGGAACTAAGAGGGGTAAGGAGGGAGTGTCATCCTGGAAATTGTTCCCCTTTGATCGCCACACCAATGTCTGGTGAGGAAACTAGCTCAGAATTGGGGTGTGGTATGATAGAAAAGGTGGAGGATCCTCACATGGGCAACCACATGGCCTCTGGGCTCTACATCTCTCTCTCCTTCTGGGAGGGACTTTGAAGGAGTTAAGGCTAAAGCAAGAGGAATTGACCTAGTAGCACTTTGAACTTGGGCTATGGAGCCCTACCAACTAGGTTTTCAGGTTAGCTCTGAGCAAGGCTACTAATCAGTCAGCTGGTTTGCCTGGTAGGGGTTTCCATACAAAAGTCATGGGGAATGGGAAGACAGGGTGGATTTGTTTCTGGTTATTATCTCCAGCCTCTGAATGAGAAGATATTTTCTCTCCCAGGCTTGCCCTTTTGCATCTGAGGCCAGTGATTTAGACTGCTGCCCTCATCTCTATCCCCAAAGAATGGAAGCCTTTGAGATACACAGTCCACATGTACTTTCCTTCAGGCCCAAACCTGCCCTGTTAATCTGTCCTCCATCCAGAAATCTTCCAGGTTCAGATACAGGACAGAACTTTGATTGGCAGAAAGAAGTCCACCACATTCCTATCCTGTCTGTGCCTATAAGGAGAAGTTTGGTGAACAGGCTGCAGTGAAGGGACAGATGGCACTGTACCTTTGTGAGGACCACTCTATGGAGGCTTTCCTGGCATGGAGGACTTGGAAGAGCACCCTGGGGACCCCAAGAATCCAAGAGAGAGGAGACTGTGCTCCTCCTTGTCTGATTCAGTCTGTGTAAAAATGAACAATGTTCCCTTTAAAAATCAACAACCTGGCAATTTCTGGGATCCGTGGGATTTTTACAGCTTAGGTGGAGAGTGGGGGAAGCAGTTTTTAACACCAGGCAACATGAAGGCGAATTCATTTACATTCACCCAGCCATATCCCCTGCCTTTCACATCGGTGTTTTACCTTCCACAAAAGCCCTGGGTTCTCTATCATGCCTTTCTTTCTTCTTCCTGGATCCCAATTGTCAAGCCTTCAAGAAAATGCACTTCAGTCCTTTGTCACTGAGTGTAATTTGATAAACTGAGCAGAAACACACTGCTCTCACCATCCTTTCAAAAACTGTTACTGCCAGAGAAAGAGGATGAGGGAAAGAGATCTGAGGTCTTTGAATGGACGTTTAAGCATGGATGCACGCACACGCGCACGCATGCACACACACACACACACACACACACACACGCACGCACACAGTCTCACACATACACCAGGACATAGAGTTGTCTGGGGGTAGAAGGAAGCTGAATCCCAGATTCTTGTGTGTTGGGGCCTGGCTGGGGGTCCTGGGACAGATACCCTCGCAGCTCCTATTGACTCCCCTAGTTGCAGGCCCTAATAGCAACCGCCCAGTGGGCGGTGCCAGGGCAGGTTTCAGGCTATAAAGGGCTCTTGGCTCCCTGGGCCTGAGAGAACGCCATCGCTGCGGCAGTGTCCCTGCCAGCCACAGCCAGCTTGGGGCACTGTCGGTGTCCCATCGCTACCCTGCAGACTACTCTTTTCCAGGCAGTGCCAATTTGGACACAGCTGTCAGCTGCGTTCCTCCTACCTTCCATCGGCAAGTCCCCTTTTGGATTGCTTTGGGCTGGGTCGGGAGTAGGGTAGGAGGAGAAGGACTGGGCATGGGGGCTTTGACAGGGGAGGATGAGGATAGTCCCACTTCTTTAAAAAAAATTCCTTCTGGGACAAGTGTTGGAAGCTGAAATGTCTGATGAGGTATGAGATGATACTTGCTCCATATTCAGGCGAAGGAGAAAGCAGCAAAGTTCTTTCCTAAGGGCCACCCCCTTCCCAGAGGGCTGCAGAGGAGTGGGAGAGGGGCTGTCTCCTAGCCGGTCGGTTGTCTCTCAGGGGCTGAGAGTGAGGATTCAGGCCATGCCTGCCTCTGGCTCTGCCAGAGAAAGCTGTTTGGATAGGGGTTGTTATCTATAAAACAAAATGAAAAGAATCGGAAGATACTTGGGGGTGGGGTGGAAGCAAGTCTCAGTAAGGGACAAAGAAAAAGAAGGCCTTTAGCAATAAATGCATGATCCAGGATCCAGTTTTGGATTTAGTAGCACTGCAAAGAGCAGAGTAGTATCTCCAAAGAGATAAAGAGATGGGTGGCTGGGTGGGTTTCTGACAGATGGTGGTTTTGAAGGGGCCCGTAAATCCTCTAAACGCCTCAGAAGCTCTGAAACTGCAAAGGGTGGGGGTGACTGAGGAAGAATGTAGCCCTGCAGACTTCTGAAAGACAGAGTCTGTGGCACTGTGATAATTTCCAAGCCAAGCTGGATTATGTTGTATTGCTGCACCGCTCCTGCCCCATCCAGCCTGGACAGCAGGGGTCCAGTCCCTCTCAGAATAGCCAGAATACAATCAGGGAGTGTCCTCCAAGCTGTCCTTGAGGACTGGCACTGGAGGGTACTGCCAGCTTTGTGGCGCCTGATCCAGAGGGAGGGCACTGAGTGGGAAAAGGTAGGCAAGTGGGTCTCGGATGAATATCGAGGGCTACAAACTGCCATTCAGGGTCAAGGGAGCCTTCCTGACCTGCTAGAGTAGCAGTTTCTCCTCTGGTTTGGAAGATGGATGTGGGCAGGATCTGCTGTCCCAGGACTTTTGCTGGCAATAAGTCCTGCCTGTCAGGCAGGGTACCAAAGGACGTAAGAATGGAATGGGATCAACCTGAGGCCCTCAGGAGGATGAGGAAAAGCAGAGAGCTGAGTTTTCCAAGGGATCCTCAGTACCGGTGAGGTAAGATACAGATAAAAGCAATGAGAACTCCAAGGCAGAATCCCAAGCTTTTTCTCTTGGGCTAGATTGTCCTGCTGAGAAACTCTGTCAGTTGTTGAGTACACAATCCTACTTTCCACCCACTGGTGTCTGGTCCCTTTGCTCTCTGGACACTTAGGGACCCTGCCTTTGTACTGGGCTTCCCTGTCTCTGTTTGGTTCCAACTGAAGGACTGAAAGGAATTAAGAAAAGAAAGTGAATAGGCAGCCATCAAAACAATCCAGGACCAAAACTATGCAAAATTGATTGGAAGCTGACAACTCCCTCTGTTGTAGGCGTCAGTCATCAGAAGTAGGACATTAAACAAAAGGGGAGCTGTGGAGCCAGGTCTCAAGGCTCGTGGTGTATATTCTGGTCAGTGAGAGAACAGGACAAAACAGTGGGGATGCTGAGGTAGGACTGTTCCCAATTTTCTTACCAATACAAGAAGTAATATGTAAATCTTATACCTAAGAACAGAATTACCTCACAGCACTATGTGGAGATGAAATCAAATAATAGCTGGAGAAGAGATTGTTGACTACTCAGGACTACACATAAGACAGGAACTTGGGAAGGGCAATGTCCTCATTCCTTTCGATGTAGAAAGTTGAAGACAGACAGCACTCCTGGGTAGTTTCATGCCTTAGGAAGGAGTAGGACTTTAGGTAGACCTGTCCCTGCTCATAGGCACTTTCTGAGAAATATGCTTTGCCCATTGTCTGCTTATGCCAATACTGCCTAGAGTCTGCCGTCCTATTCTCCCACGCTCCTCTGCCAAGCATTGCGCATTTCACCCAGGCAGTACTAAGATTGAACCAATATCCACCGATTGAACTCGCAGTCTGCTTTCACTGATTTCAAAGCGTCTGAAGGGCTACAGGCTTCACAGTACTGCAGACAAAAGCTGAAGCCCTGTGCTGTGAAAAGGAGTATGGGGAGGAAGTACCCAGGAGTTTCTGTGATATTAATTACAGCCAGCCTGGGAGAGATGCTGAACTGTAGAACAGGCAGATTATTCTCATCCCAAAACAGGAGAAATATTCTGATCTAGAATTTATTCCTGTTTCCAAAGTCTCATACTTTGGGACAATCTATGAAGGACCAGGCACATTCTTTGGCCAAATATGAGCCTGCATAATGCTCATTTGGGGTGAGCAACAGGCTCAATCTGTGACGAGGATTGTGGGTGAGTCTGGGATTTGGCTCTGGGTTATGGTTCAGACTAAGGTCTGGATCAGGGCTCCGTCTGGGGCTGGGTCAGAAGTCCACCTGAGGGTGATAAGAGAATGTCCTTTGATGGAATCTGACTGGCCAAGATAGTAGCTGGTCTTCCTCCGTTCTGTTTGCACTATTAGCAACCTGCTCCACAGGTCCAGCATTAGCGCTCACCTCCAGAAGTCTTATAGAGTACCATGGCCCTCCTTTCCTTTTTTCCTACGTACTCTTCAGGACTTGAGCAGGGAGATGGTTCTAATTAGGAAATCCAGCAACCATTACTGTGGGATTGGATGTCCCTGTGGACATTGCCCAGACCCCACTTGGCAGCTAAGCAGTAGGGAGGGACAACTCAAAATTTCTTTCCCATTCTCCCTGCCAAATCCTCTACACCCAGATAGGGAGTGAGGCAAGACAGTGTAGAACGAAAGGACACAAAAGCCATCCCAGGAAGTAAGGGGGAGCAATTGGAATGCGTGGGGCCCTGATGCCCACACAGCAGACACCTCCTTGTGGACTAAGTTGGTGGCTGAGAAGCAGGTGTTTTCTGACTCTGTGGAGTCTTCGATGTGTGGTGCCTTTGTGTGTACTCAAGATCTGCCTGGGAGTCTAGCTGCATCCCTGTGTGGCTGTGTTCCTGTCCATATGTTCACTGATGGCTGTCTCCACGGTGAATCGCCCAGTGTCCTGCCCACTTCATCACTTTGTAGAAGTCCTGGGAATCTGGTGAGATTTTCAACTTTTCAAGCCAGAGCCTCAGAACGCTCCTCCAACCTCATCTGACCCGGAAAAAGATAGCTCTGGCCTCACTGCTCCTGTTGCCCCACTCCCCAGTCCAGATTTGGCTGTCCTATGGAGGGTGTGCCCCAGCCCTTTATCTCTGGGGCCATGGAGGGCCTCACAGAAACTTTGTGAGAGTCCGAGCCCCAACGGAGTCCGGGTGAGATCGCTGAGGCCGGAAGACTTTGGGAGCCCACAAGTATATCCTTTGGAGCTGATCGCTCACTAAGAAAGGGCATTGGTGAAGCCAGGAGCCGGAATGCTTTCCCCCTGAGTCTGTAGTACTATAACTGTCCACCAGGTGGGGTTCCAGGGCAGAGAGTGAGCGTCGAGAGGACCCAGCGCTACCAGCTAGCAGCAACAGCCCAACTCCGCTGGCCAGGTCAACCTTGCAAGCGCTCATCCAGAGAGGGACAACACATATGCGCGCGTCTTAGACACTCGCGCACATTCTCTTCTAGTGAAGGCTAAAGTAAAACCCATATTGGGTGCAGGGGATTAGTTAAAGGGGAGGTCTAGTTTCGTTTACATGCATACCACCATAAAGTAAAGGTGAGATGTCTACTCTTTTGCTCTGCGAGGGCGACACATGGAAGACAGAGACACGGGTGCTGGGATAAACAGGACACACGCAGAAAGGAGAGCCGGGCACTAGCAAGACAGTTGTTTGGGTTGGTGTGCATATAGCTCCATCACAGGCTCTCAGAAGAGGCCAGATGACAGACAGATACACAGATGCACATACACACATACAGCTCCAGAGAGAGCACAGCCCTGCAGACGCACGATCTCGCTCCACCAACGTCAGGCTGGCGCAGGGCAGACATACAGGTGCGGCCCGGGCCACACGCACACCTCACACTGGCATGCCTACCCGGCCCTCTGTGGCCGGCACTGAGAAGGTAGCCGCGCTCACCCGGGCGTGTTTATTTACTCATTTGCATCAATGAACGTTTGTGCCGGACTCCTCTCCTCTCGCCTCTGTGTGTCGGGGCCACCGTGCCTGTCCCCAGCGCAGGATACTCGCCCAGACCACCACTGAGGTTCCATCGTCCCTGCAGGCAGCCAATCGGGACTACAAAACGGGGGGAGGTGTGCTCTCGGAGGTGTCAGAGGAGGGCTTACAGTCGCCTGGGACGCGCGCGGGGGCAGGGGCTGGGCAGGGGCACCTCCAGGTCCTGTAGTGTAGAGAGGAAAGAAAAGGAGAATCTTGGTTTGGGGATGTAGGGACCAGCGATGGGGATCTGACGTAGAGGATACTGAAAGTGTCAAATCAGGGGTCCCAGGAGATAAGATCCTGCGCGATCATGTGGCATCCTGCGGGAAGGGAGCCCCGGACTCTAGACACTGGCGCCCCCAGTCAAGGGGGTAGTCTGGCCAGAAACTGGGTTTCGGGAACTACGGCGCGCGCGGGGCTGCCTGAAGACAGAGGAGGGGGCCCGCGACCAGGGAGGGAGGAAAAGTGGGAAGGAAGTAGCCTAGCAGCCAAGCGGGCACCAAGCGAGTGCGCACCGTGATTGTGTTTGTGTGTGTGTGTGTGTGTGAGTGTGTGTATGTGCGCGCGCGCGTGCGTGCGCGCTCGTGTCTCATCTCGTCCGTCTGTAGGTGCCCAGCTCAGCGCAACAACAGTGAGAAGGAAGAGGAGGCGAAAGGTGAACAGAGTTTGATCCTGCGGCGGCTACAAGTGGGTCCTGGGCGGATGGCGGGCGGCAGGGCGGGGCGGGAGGCCGGCGGGCGCTCACACGCTCCGGCCGCGGGCCGGGCCTCTTACCACGCCTCCAGCTTTGTGCGCGCGCGGCGGGGCGGGGGTGGGGGGGCTGCTGGCTGAGCGCCCACGGCGCAGCCTCCCGCCTCTATATAAACACACGCATCGTCTTGCTCAGGGCTCCAATGCACATTGAGAGACGCTTTTAAAACCACCAGCCCTGAAATCCTGCCTTCAGCCTCTTGCTTTCCCCCCTCTTTCATTCCTTTTGCCTTTTCTTTTTTCCCCTTTCTTCCCCCAGCAGCAACTCCAGAGCTGAGACTGCGTCCCGGGCCGGACTGCCTTTTCTTAATTGATACAATAGCCCAGCTCGGGTTTTCCACCTCCTCCCCCAAGCCCACCCCGCCTCACCCCTCCCGTCCGCCGCCACAGCCACCGCCGCCGCCGCCGCCGCCGCCGCCGCCTCAGCGCCCCAGCGCCCGCCCGGGGCTCTGTCGCTCGCTGCGCCTCATCCCGGCCGCGGCCCGCCGGCTCCGCACCCGCGCTCGCGCCGCAGTGCCCACCTCACCGCCGCGTCCGCCGCCCCCGCCTCCGGTGCCGCAGCGGCTCCCGAGCTTGGGCGCGCAGCCCGGGACAGCCCAGAGACGCTGGGCTCAGGCCTCGCTACTCTCTTCTTCAATTGGGGAGCCTTTTCCCTCGACTCCAAAAGTTTTTGGGTTCGTTGAAATTTTGGGATTCAGATTTTTTTCCATCTAGGAATTTTGGGGGAATACTTTTGACGAACCGATCGCATTTTCTCTCCGCTAGCTCTCTGTTCCCCTTCTTCTTCTTCTTCTTCTTCTTCTTCTTTTTTTTTCTTTCCCGTACAGGGGAAAGGGCTTACGAGAGAGAAGCTCCTGCTGGACAAAGTTTTCCAAAGTTTTCCATGTGTGATGGTTGCGGGGAGAGCAAATCCAACAGCTTGACTCGGCGGCTTCATCTCACTGCCCCTTGAGCAGCCCCTGGGCCCGCTATAAAAGAACAAACAAACAAACAAACAAAGTTACACCTCGAGTCGCCTGTGTCTTCTCTCTCTCTACCTTTAGGCGGCCTCACTCCCCACTCTTCCCTCGCAGCCTCTACTCCCCTGCCCTTGGCCCCTTCCTCTTTCTGCTTCGGCTGGAGGTGCCAGGACCCCCGGCCGCAGCCTCCCCTCCCCCGCCGCTCCGGTCCGGCCCTCCCCTCCCCCGCCGCGGCCGGCACAGCCAATCCCCCGAGCGGCCGCCAACATGCTCTTTGAGGGCTTGGAGCTGGTGTCGGCGCTGGCCACCCTCGCCGCGTGCCTGGTGTCCGTGACGCTGCTGCTGGCCGTGTCGCAGCAGCTGTGGCAGCTGCGCTGGGCTGCTACCCGGGACAAGAGCTGCAAGCTGCCCATCCCGAAGGGCTCCATGGGCTTCCCGCTCATCGGAGAGACCGGCCACTGGCTGCTACAGGTAAGGGCGCTCTCCCCGCGCCGTTCTCCAGGATCCGCTAGCTTCTAGCGCCCAGCAGACCCAGCCGAGGGCCGGCCAGGGAACGCCGGGAGCTCGAAGGCACTGGTCCCCGCCCCGCCCCTTCCCTCGCTCTGCCTGCGCCGCCGAGGTTACTCCTGCCCGTCTGCAGCGTGGCGCGGCAAGCACTGGCGCCCGATGCTCCAGTTGAGAAGGACGGTAAATGGGGTTCCTGGACCGGATAGGACGCCCACACAGACGTGTCTTGGTCGAAGCGGACCAAGCGGGGGTGCGCCAAAAGCCCTAGGGGGACCTCGAGCTGCTCGAGACCAAAGGGCATTGGGTTCTGAGCTGCTTTCGCCTGCTCTTTGCGCTCCAGGTCCCAGTCCCCCTCAGCACCCTGGGCTTTAACGGCGATGCTGGGTCCCAAACACAGTCTGGAGAGGAGGAGTGGTATCTATGGCAGCTTGAATTGCCCCTTGAAGGCCAGGGCTGTGCCTCTGACTTGTAGCCAGCTGTGCCGGGTACAACAACCTTGGTCGGTGGTTCTTCCCAGTGTATGTGTGTGTTTTGTGGTGGGAGAGGAAGAAGGTATCCCAAGGAAAATGAGAGGCTTGAGACCTGAGGGCTCTCGGCTTTCGGGAAAAAAGGTCTATTTACTTATTGTGTGGGGACAGTTTAGCAGGAGAAAGAAATTTGGGAGAGACCTGTGGGCGATCCATAGGGAGAGTACGTGCTTGTTGTTAGACGCCAAACAATCCACTCTGCCGGCGATCATGGGGGTGGGGCGCGTCAAGGACCAGACCCAGGTAAGTAATGGGGAGATTAACCTGGAGTTAACCTCGTCAACTACTAGACAGTAGCTTTTGCAATTTGATACACAGCAGGATTTTTTTTTCCGGGGGTGGGGGTTGCACCTCTGGGGTGTGTTTGGGTTTGGGTGTATGAGTACTCGCGTTTGTCCACTGGGTGTTAATGGGCGTTAGGGGAAGCCTGCGTATCCTGGAACAGACAGCCTCCGCACAGGAAAGGTGAGCGTGGGGACCTGTGGGTTTAAAGGTGTGAAAGCTTGGTTTGAAATGAACAGACGCGTGCAGTCGGCGCGAGCGAGCACACACCCGCCCCGCCCCGCCCCGGGCCGAGTGACAGCGAGCGGGTCCAGGACGGGGACGCGAGGTTTCTCTGCGTTGTGGGCTTTCCCTGTCACGGAGTCGGTCTTTTTGAGGGTGTTTGTCAAATGAGGTGGGGTTCACTTTAACCATTTGGGCTATCCCTCAGAAAGAAATCCTCCCGAGGCTCTCTTTGACACAAAGGGTTAATTTAGGCGGTGATCTAGGCTTTTGACCGCGAATTTAGAAAATAAAATAACTCACATAGGCAAGGGCTTCCACCTTGTTAGAGCCCATCTGTAGAATCCACCCATAGTCTGTTACCCTACCCCCCATCCCGTTTCCTGATTTCTTTGCCCCCCTCCTTGTCCTTATAACCCTCCACAATGGCCTCTAGGGGTCTGCACGCAGGCTGCACGGAAGCTGGGGAGGAGGCCCGAGGCTCCCCGTCCTTGCACCCCAGGGCCCTAGATCCTGCGGGGATGGGGGTGCATTTGGGGGTTGCATGTAGAAGGTACTGAAAGGGTTAATGGGAGCCCTCTGAATCCCAGCGTTATTTTTTTCTGAGTCATTTATCAGATTTTACGGGGGACCTCCAAGGGCTCTCCGTTTCCATCGAGCGCCATCTAAACAGAGCCCAGGGCTAAAAATACAACATTTTTGTATAAATTGGACTCGCGGCCCGAGCGGCCGCCCCTATGAAAGTCTTCTTTGTGAAGACCGTGGAAACGGCGGACAAATAACTCTTTATTAATGCCACAAAAAACGCACTTTAATTATAGTTAGGTAGATCAGAGGCGGGGGTTGGGGGCGAGACGGCGGCAAGCTCGGAAAATTCACAACCCAACTTTTGTGTCTAAAGAAAAGAAAAACAGAGGAAAAGAAGGAGAGAGACGAGAGAGTCAGATGGAGCGAAGGACACCTTTTAGCAGACTGAGGAAGGGAGCCCCGCTTCTCACCCCCCCTCCATCGCACCCCATCTCCGACGGGTTTTTCTTAAAGGGGTAGACACCGTCTACAACGGCGTCGCTGCGGGAGGGAGCTCTTCCCGACGCTCCAGCCTGGAAGTGGGGCTGCCTTCCCCGCAGCCCGGCCCCCCTTTGGAGGCTCCGGAGCTCCCGGCTCGTTCCCTGTCGCGCGCCGGGCCGGAGGCTCATGTGGAAAAGTGATTAGGACTGCGGGTTCTGCAGAGTCACTTTTCGCCGGGCTGGGGTGTGTACACAGCTACATGGAGAACAGTTTTCCGTGGAAGAAAGGAAAATGAGGAGGGGACCAAACCCAGGAAAAGGGGGGCCGCGTTGTCCCCTTGGGGGTTGCATGACCTGGCGGGTGTCTTTGGAGGTCCATTTATCAGTCCGTCTGTTGGCGGTCAAGAGAGGAGGTGGACAGGTGGCGCCCCTGCCTTTCTCACCTGCAGAAGGGTTAACTTGGGCTGGGGTGGCCAGTGCCGACGTCAAAGGTGAGCGAGACGCCCCTGCTACCACCCCTCCGAGGTGCGCTCCGCCAGCTCCTCCGAGCTCTAGTCCCAGGCTGGGGCCCCGCGCTCCTGGGCGCGAGCCGCCGCCGCCGCCGCCGCCGGGGATCCGGTTACCTGCGCGGGTCGCCCCGCCCGGTCCCACCCCGCCCGGCAGGAAGCGCCTTCCGCCGCCGCGCTCGGGTTCCAAACTCCAGGGCGGCGACGAAAGTCCGTCTCAGTTATTTCCAGGGCAAAAAGCTTTAGGAAAATCTCGGCTCTCGGCCCCTGACTCCACCCTGCAGAGCCCTCCGAGCGCCGCCAGGTCTCTGCGCCGGCCACACGGGAGACGGAGGAAACTCCAACCCCCAATTCTAGTGACTGCCTCCGGGCACGGACCGCTCACCGCTATAAATAATCTTTGGCCTGCGGCCACCCCGCGGGGTCTCGCCAGCCCGTGGCCAGGAGCCTGGAAATATTTATTCCGAAAGACTCCTGAGTGCGCGCGGTGGGGGTGGGAGGTTGGGCGGGGCGGAGGCCTTCACTTCAGATCCAGCGGTCCGGGATACCTTTCCCTCCCGAAAGTCATTGCTAAAAAGTCTCCCGGGGGTGCCCCTGGGCCTCCAGCCTCCTCGCACATTTATTATCCTCTAGGCCCTACTTCTCAGTCCTTGTGCACTCTATGAAAAATAAAACCTGCGTGAGTGTGTGTGTATGTGTGTGTGTGTGCTGGAGGCCGGGGGTGGGAGATGAGGGGGCCGGGTTGGGGCCGCCGCCCCTGCCTGGCAGACCGACCCCCTAGGAGCCCTGAGAGAGGTCTCTCGTGTGGTTCCCGCAGGGTTCCGGCTTCCAGTCATCGCGGAGGGAGAAGTATGGCAACGTGTTCAAGACACACTTGCTCGGGCGGCCGCTGATCCGGGTGACCGGCGCGGAAAATGTGCGCAAGATTCTCATGGGCGAGCACCACCTCGTGAGCACCGAGTGGCCGCGCAGCACTCGCATGCTGCTGGGTCCCAACACTGTGGCCAACTCCATCGGCGACATCCACCGCAACAAGCGCAAGGTAAGAGCCCTGACCCTTGCCTTCTGCACCCCTCTCAAGTCAGGATCCGCAAGGACCCCTCGTTTCTTTGCTGCCAGCCCGGATCCAGGACCGCCCCGGGCACCTTCTTGTCCCCGTTTGCTGGCCGTCTGCGCAGTGGCACTCCCAGGCCCGATGGGACCTGTTTGGGAGTGGTTTGGGCAAAGCTTGACAGTATGAGGGCTGGGGTGTCCGATTCTGATCTTCCCAGTGCTCCACAGAACTGGAAAAGAAGAGCTGGGGCGGGACAGTTGGCCCAGGCTCCCCTATTCGCCACATTTCTCTGGGGGAATTCCGAGGACTAATCATTCTAAAAGCTAAGCTGGCCTTTCAGCCACAGGTTGCTTTGAGGGCAATGCAGGCACGTGCTGGGGAAGTTGGGGGCACCGTGTGGACAGGGTTGGCGAGCCTTGCCTTGGAGAGGTACGCGCACGCACCGACTGGACAGTGGGGCAAAGGCGAAGGGCGGGCGAGCAGCCCAGGCGCGGGCGGAGGATCAAAGCGCAGTTCACCCCTTAAAGAGGAAGAGAAAGTGGGTGTTTATCCTGTGGATTTCCCGAGCGACTGGAAGAGGCGTGGAGGAGGCGAGCCAGTGAGTGGAGCAGGCTTCCCCGCCCCCTCCCGGCGCTGCGGCAGCCGCGGCCCAGAGCGCGGGCGGCACGTGCTGTTTGAACTGCAGTAACCCGAAAGCTGAGCCTGCTGGCGGGCGGGGTGCCGACCTGCGGGCTTGAAGCCGCCAGAAGGGAGGCTGCACGGCTTCCCCACTCCGTTTTTCCATTGGGTCAGAGGACTCATCCAGGTTTGGAACCTATAGGAAAGGAAGCAGCGGCCTCTCAGCTCCCGGAGGGGTGGCGCAGTGCGGGGGGAAGGGCGGGGCCGGGAGCAACCTCTGCTTCCGAAGGCTGTGCGAGGTGAGGTTGGAGAGTTAGGGAATTGTGCTGTACTCGCCGAGCATCTCATAGTATTTGATGCCTCTGAAGGGTAATTCTCGGTGGCAAACAAAAGAAGGAATCAAAGGAAGCGTCTGGTGTGCGCGTCCCACGATGGAGCAAGTGCGCGTTTCAGGAACTAGACCGGGGTTTCTGAAGGCCTCTCTCCCGTCTGCCTGGCTCTGAGCTGGAAGCAGTTAAAACTGTTTGGGGACAAATGGGAAAGGTGTTCTGGGGAGTGCCTAGGAGGGCCTGTAAGTTTAGTAATAAGGGATTTTCATATATGGATGGTGATTTTCTCTTTAGTTTCTGGGACTCCACCAAAGACCCATTCAAAAGAGTGAAGAAAGAACTGGGAATCAGGAACTCAGTGCCAAATGCCAAATGATATGACTGCTTCCTCATTTCCCCGTGACAGAAGCTTTGACACAAAAGGGGAAACTGAGACTTAGACTGAGTGAGACTTGGACCAGGCTAAGCAGTAAAGGCTGGGCAGCAGAAGTAGAGTCCTACGCCATTCTGTGCCCTTGGGTGCTGGGAAGAAGGCAGCTTGGCCAGGGTTAGAGTGAGAGCCTGGGGTTGCAGCAGACTTTAGGGTGAGAGACTATTGCCTTGCTGTCCTACTCTCTGCCTCTCTTGACCTCAGGCAGTCAGGTGCCAGGTGGAGAGGACCTGTCTGGAAAGGCCAGAGTTTTTACCTGCATTGTCCATTTGGAGGTGAGGAAGCGGGGTACTCCAGATAAACAGTGCTAGAGGAATACATAGAGCAGGAAGGGAGAAGAACAGGGATGAGGGTGAGGCCAGAGTCTGAGAACTATGGTGAGGGACCCATGGACTGAGTTCCTGGTGCTCTAGCTCCTTGGGGTGGAGAATCTCCACAAGCCAGTTCACCTTGACAGAGGCTTGTGAACCCCATGTGGGGGCCCTCTGTGTGTGTGACAGTTTTATGTTTGCTTTATGGCAGGGGTGTGAGCCATATGAGTAGTCATCAAACAACAGAAATGTGTGCCTCAAATCTCCCTGATTGATAATCCATGCTCCTGTTTGCTAAGCTGTAGAAGGTCTTGGCTTAAATTCGGAGACACAGAAAACCCCATTCTTGCTCTCAAGAAGTAGAGCTTGTGGGAGGAATTTGAAGAGAATATTCAAGGTCCTTGTTTTGAATATCTCTGTTGTCCTGGAGAAACTGGCCTGTCTTCTGGACCCACAGCCTGGAGGGTTTCCTGTGGCCAGGGTGGTGGCTGCTGGGTTCCACTCACACTACCTTAACCAGCCTGTGCTGCAGCCAGGTCCCTGGCTGGAGAGTGGGCTGCTGAGCTGGGGCCTGGCCCAGTTAGGATGTGCATGTGGGGAAGTGGGGCCCAGGTGTGCTGGGGCCCAGGCTGGCAGGGAACTAGAAGAGTCACTGTTTCCATTGGGGCCGATGGCCCACCCCTTCTCTGGGAGGTCTGACCAGATGTGTAGGGAGGGAGCTCCTCTCTGCCATCACTGCACTTCCAGGTGTTTGCCCTAGCTACCCTGGTGGTCTCAGGCCAGCAGGGGTGAGGCTGCCAGGGAAAGGGTCCAAAAAGTCTCACCTAGTCTAACACCATCACCCATGAAAGCCAGGGCCCCAGACTCCCTCCCACCTGGGCTGGGAAGGAGGCCAGTGTGCAGAGAGGCTGGGGTATTTCCCCAGAAAGGCGGACGGAGTCTGGTTGGGCATGTAGGAGAAGGGGGTTGTCAAGAGAAGTGAAGAAGGAGTTCAGGGTAGTTCTGGAAGCCTCTGATGCCCTGTCTCACAAGGCAGGATTAGGCATTGTCTCATTTTCTTTGCATATAGGGCTGGACCTGGGCACCAAGAGACTAGCAGTTTCAGAACAGCCCCACAGTGGCCCTGAGACACCCTCACAGAACCTGAGAGCATCTCAGGAATCCATTCGGCCTTGGAATCCCTGAAATGGGGAGGTCTACGAGCAGTGTTCTTGTCCTTTCTACGCAGGTCCCTGATTGCAAGGCCCTCTGTCCCTGAAGCTGAGGTGGGGGACCAGGTTTTGGAGGCATAGAAACTACTTCCCATCTTTCTGACCTGGCCTTTGGGCCTGGGCCTGGGCCTGGAGTAGAGGGGAGGTCAGGCTCAGGATTGGTGTACTCACTTTAGAACCCAGTGCAACCTGGGATTTACGCTGGGTTGGAAAGGCCAGGAGGTGGCTCTGACAGAGCCAGGATGCCCATGGTCGCAGCTCCTGGGGGAGGCCAGCCCACATCCCCACAGCCAGCTCTGGGCACCAAGGCACAGTCTCTGGCCCCACAGCCATGTCCAGGCTCAGCTTAGGGTAGAAACTCCAGCCTGATTTAGATGGAAAGGTGGTGCGTAGCCAAGCAGTCCAGCTACTGAGAGCTGTGCTCCAGATCCTGGCACAAGCATAGAGCCTTTGTTCTGCAAGCTGAAATCCTTCACCCAAAAGTTACTGTAGCACTAGCACTTGCTGCAGAGAGGATGAGAGGATGAGAGGGTGAGAAGCAGGAACGGATCTCTCTGAAGGTCAGTGGGGGAGGAAGTTCGCAGTCAGCCGCCAGAGTGTCTGGGAATGGGCACGTCCCTCTTCATGCCCTTGTGCCAGGTAGTGGGAGGGTGGGCAGGCTGGGTATGGGGGCCACCTTCTTCCTGGTAGGGAAGGATATAACGTTTTGGTGCTGACTGATGTGTTTGTTCACTTTCCCAACCTTGGAAGACACATGTGGCCTTGGTGGGGAGTAGGGAGGTTTGACTGGGGTCTGCACTGGCCCTGAGTACCCTGTGCCAGCTGCTATATCCATTCTGAGTTCCCCAGGCTTAACAGAAGAGCCTCTAGGGGCTTGAGAAATGCTGAGAACAATCCAGATCAGCCAGAAGAGCTGGCCTCACCCTTAGAATCACTTGGGCCATGGAGGAGGATCCCTTGCAGGGGTTGGATAAATTCAGAGCCCACCAGGGCTGGCAGAGGGCAGCTCCTTGGAGTTCGGAGTGGTAGGAGGCAGTGGCTTCAGGGATACTGCTGGGTGTGGCCAGTTGTGCCTGCACTGTGACTTTGGAAAGGCCCTTTCCCTTCTGGGGGCTGGGTGGGGGGAGGTGGTCCTTGTGGCTGGAAGAGGGTAAAAGCAACTGGGCAAATCTTTTCCAGTTAGGAGCTCAGCAAGTATTTGCAAGTGCTGCCACTCTCCTACCACCACGTTTTGCCCGTGTGTGTGTGTGTGTGTGTGTGTGTGTGTGTGTTAGAACAATGGGGATAATGATCTGAGCTGGAATCCATTGTGGGACAGGCACTGCGTTCCCCTAAATGCAGGGAAGGTGTGTGCACAGGTTGAGGAGGGGGATGTCTGGGCTGGCCTTTCCCTACCTGAGGCACTCACAGGAGACTGGCTCACAGCAAAGCCAAGTTCCAGTGGAAATGCAGGCAGCTTGGAGGATGACGTCCTTTTGTCCCCCTCCTTACTTAGTTTAAAGTACACACCTTGGCGTCACCCTGTGAGGATGGCTGCCTCAGCGGCTGCCTGCCCTGTTATTCTTTCCACTCCGAAGGCTGAGGCTCCGGTGGCTTGGCTGGGTGACCTGCTCAGGTCCCCACCCCTCCTGGGCAGCCACTTCCATTCCTCCCAGTCTGAGTCACTGGCCAGCTGGGCAGTGGGCTCTCTCTGGCTCCGCCCACTCCAGCGGCCACCCATCCATTTGTCCACCCATCCGAAGTAGGTGGGGAGGGGGTAATCTGTTCACATGGGTCTGTGAGGGTTTACAGAGCAGCCGGCCTCCCAGGGGCACTGGCAGGGAGGTGGGAGGGGTGAGGAGGCCTGACTGGGTCAATCATAGGGAATTTAGGCCTTGACAAACATGGGTGCTACTGAGATGCTTTCGGTAGAATCAGCTTCTGTTAGGGAGGGAGAAAAAGAATCAGGGACATGGGCTCTTGAACTTGTGCGGTTGGGGAAACCGGCGGGGTTGGGGGATTATGCGAGGGTTATCCTCTCTCTGGCTCTTGTCCTTCCCTGCAGGTCCCTGGGATGGTAATTCACAGTGCACAGACCCTCTCCACCCCCGACCCCCAACAACTCTGGTGCGAAGTCCATACCTGAGGCTCCTTCTGAAGGTCTTTGACTGGCCCTGGGCTGGTTCCCATTGACCTTTGTCCGGCATTCTTGGCTCACTTTTGGGAATTCCCAGGGAAGCCCCAGAGGGAAATCAAGCAGCCCTGGCTCCTGTGAAGACTGTGGTTAGGGCAGTCAGCTCTGGGGGCCAGAGCCCTTCCTCTCTTCACACTGAGCTGCTCCTGGGCGTCTTCTCAGTGTGCCCGAGTCCTGACCTTTGCAGGCTGCGGCCTCAGACCCAGCCCTCCCCGACACAGCCCGGGCCTCCCTCTGCCCTGGCCGGCATCTCCGCCTCCGCCTATCCTTTGTGGTGGGCGGTGGTTTCTGGGCTGCCCCGGTTTGGGAAGTGCCCATGTTGTTGGGCACAGACCCAGGGATGAAGACTTGGAGTCTTCCCAGTGTCTGGGAGGCCTCAGTGCTTGTAAAACAGCTGGACCAGAGGTGGGGGCATGGACTTGGTGACCTCTGGGCAAAGCCTGCCCGGGGCTGGACTGCCTGCCCCTCACCTTACCGTGGCTTTGCATTTGGGTAGTTTTCCCTCCTTGGAGGGGACAGGCAGTGGAAAAGGACCTTAGAGAGCCCTCATGAGACTGATGGAAAAACTGAGTCCCAGGGGTAGGCACCTGCTAATTGTCACTTAGCGAGGCAGAGTGGGGCCCAGACAAGAGCCCTGATCTGTAACTCTCTTTTCAGTCCTTGTTGGCGTAGGGTGGCAGTAGACTCCCAGTATAACTCAAGACTCTTCTCACCCAATGGCCAAGTGTGGATCCTTGCCTTGAAGTCCTTTGCGCTGTCCCAGGTCCCCTTGGGTCCTCTCTCCTCCTGGGTTGTCCCTGCCCTCTTGGGAGTGAGGAGTGATTCAGCCAACTATCGCTAGAGGGCGCAAGGAATGTAACCTATGGGACTGGCAGGGCTTGTCAGTGGTCCTGTTTGGCCACTCCTCAGGGTATTGTGGAGGCTCTTGGGTGGCCCAGGTGGGGCTTGAGAGTGGGGCCTTGCAGGTTGTTCTCCAGGTGGCTTGAGTATTGCTGGACTGGGCTGCTTCAAAGGGATTAGCTTCTACCAAGAGCAAGTAGGTATAGGAGTCTTGGTGCCCTGTGGATTGCAGGAGGTCACTTGGTTCAATGTCACCATTTTACAGATAAGAAAACTGAGGCTCAGAGGTGGTGAGTTGGCCACAGTCACATAAAATAAGTTTAATCTGGTTAAAACTCAGGTTTCTGGGCACCTAATCTAACTTTTCTCACGCTAGACCCAGCTAGTTTTGACTGTGGTTAGTCCTGGTGAGTATGGCCTTGTCCTGTCCCCTTCCATATTTCTGGGCCAAGGTCTCTTGTGTGCTGGGGACCTGGCTGTCCTCTGCCATGAAGGTGCTGCTAGCGTATGCTGGGCTGGCCAGCTCTGAGCCAGTGTGGCCTCCTGTCCCACTGACAGCTTCCCCACAGAGGCCTGGTCCCAGAGGAGCCATCCTTCTGCCTCCCTGTCTTACTCACTGGTGCCTGCCCAGCTCCTGTGTGCCACTTTCTGCCTACCCTTTGGCCTCTTCACCATTTTATAGGGGCGTTAGTTGCAGTTCTGAGCTCTGGGAGCTGGGCCTGCTTCCCCGCCATGAAACCCCTTGACCAAGGGCTAAGGACACCAGTGTGAAAAGCTGAGGCACACAACTCTGCCTTTAACCGTCACCCGTCACCCCCACCTAAAGTTTCTAAAGCCCCTATTACTGGGCAAGGTGTGAGTAACCCATGTAGACCTGAACTGACCCAGGTGACCTCCTATCATCCTTCTACCTTTCAGTTGTCCCTTTGTAGCAGGCGCGGCCCTGAACAGTGCGGGTCTCTCTGCTGCTCTCTGGCCCCCCTCCCCCTCCCTCTGCCCACCGGGAATTTCGGAATGAAAGTGCTATTGTGCGCGCCGGCTGGGCCACTGAAGGGCCAGCACTGTTATTTCTGCAAACCAGCCCTCCCATTAGCCATGCAGGGCCCAGGCCAGGAAAATGTTACCTTTTCCTCCTCAAGCTGACTGCAGGGGAAATTCTCACATTTACAGTTTGTGCAGTGGTTGTGTTTGGGGGGCAGGCGCGTGTGTGTGGTTTGCATGTGGCGGGTGGGGGCTCTTTCCTTTGCATTGACCTGCCCCTTGCCACCTTTCCAGATGACCTTTCCCTTGGCCCCAGCTGTGGAGGGCATTCCCTTCTGCTCTGGACCCTGGGGAGATGGAGTTTGTTGGTTATAAGGGAGACCCACAGGCTGTCAGTAAATAAACTAACATCCTCTCTTTCCTGTGCACTGAGGGCAGGGGCTGGGGAGAGGGGCTGCCAAGCCAATCGGAGGGCACCAGGCAGGGGAGGTGGACACAGGGACTCCTTGGCTACTTAAGATGGTCCTGGAAGATGCAGGGAATTAAAAGGGCTTCTGTTGGTTTTTGTGATCTTTTAGGGTGGAAAGCTGTTGCCCCCATTCCATGGCCTCCAGACCTGGCCACACCAAAGACATTTTAAGGGTACAGCTGTTAATAAATGCAGTATCTATGCCCAATGCTTTTTCTCTCAGGGTGTGAGAACTGTTTTGGTTCCCGGGAAGTCCTGCTTGCCATTTAGCCCAAGGTTACTTTCACCTTCACACCGTTGGAGAACGATAGCCCCTCACTGTTTTCTCACTCTTCCCTGTCCTGGCATCTACCTGTACCCCACTTCTTCTGCGAACTCCTGGCCCAGTGCCTGGGAACTGGGTAACGGACCGCTGTAACGGGAAGGGTAGCATCCGTGCTCCTACACCATTCAGCTCCTCTTGTGCCCTGCCAAGGCTGGGTTCACCACAGCCTCCCAGACTTGTTGGCAGCTGGACTGTGCAGTCCCCAAGGCTTTGCCATTGTTTGGGGTTGTGCACACTTTTCTGGAGGCTGAAAAAGTAGATGACAGTTCAGGTTACCCTGTGAGTTATGTGGAAGGTCCCAGCTTTGAATAAAAATGCTTATGAGCTCTTTTCCATCTGATCTTGGTCTATCCTGCCTTCCCGCCGGACACACAGTAGACCAGGGTTCAGGGTAGAGGACTCTAAAAGGGTGCGGTGTCTGAAGGACCTTGGGAGCTCAGTGGATGGAGCGAGGATGGAAGCATCCTAATTGTGGCCTTGGGGTCTGTATCTCACCTGGGCAGAGCGGGGTTTGCATCAGCTTAGGAACCAAACTCAACCTGCTTCTCTGCCCTGCAGATCTTCTCGAAGATCTTCAGCCATGAGGCCCTGGAGAGCTACCTGCCCAAGATCCAGCTGGTGATCCAGGACTCACTCCGTGCCTGGAGCAGCCAACCTGAGGCCATCAATGTGTACCAAGAGGCGCAGAAACTCACCTTTCGCATGGCCATCCGGGTGCTGCTGGGCTTCAGTATTCCTGAGGAGGATCTTGGGTACCTCTTTGAGGTCTACCAGCAGTTTGTGGAGAATGTTTTCTCTCTGCCTGTCGACTTGCCCTTCAGTGGCTACCGGCGGGTGAGCAGCCAGGGCCAGGAAGGGGAGGGGGTGCTGTCCACTTGAACACTGGGCACACTGGCTTAATGACAGAGGGGAGAGGTATCAGCAGAAATGTGGGCTGGAGCCTTCCCTGGCAGCCCTGAGCTCAGACAGGAGCCCTGCCTTTCCTATGGCTACTGACCCCTCTCCCCACAGGGCATTCAGGCTCGGCAGACCCTGCAGAAGGGGCTAGAAAAGGCCATCAGAGAGAAGCTGCAGTGCACGCAGGGCAAGGACTACTCGGACGCACTGGACATCCTCATCGAGAGCAGCAAGGAGCACGGGAAGGAGATGACCATGCAGGAGCTGAAGGTGGGGGTCTCCTCCAGCAGCAGTGCATGCACTGGCAGTCTGTTGTGGGGCTTCCCTTGGGTGGGAAGGTGCCTGGCCATTTCTACTCATCCCGGTCTGGCTGCTGAGTGGTGCTGGCCATCGCTGCACCTGGGCTGGAGGTGAACACATCAGAGCCATGTCCTAGCCCCTGCTGAGAGGATGAGCAGGGGCCGCCCTACTCTATCACACTTGGGATGAGCAGGTCCTCATAGTGTCTGGGCATCCTACATCTGATCCTGCTGACATATCTGCCGTTTTTGAGAAGACACTAAAAATTGCCTTTATACCTCTGAACAGCCTCAGTGTCAAAGGCTCGTTGACTCCTTCCCACCTCAAACCCCCTGCTCCCCCCAGATTCACTACCTGAGGAAATGCAGGCCCAGTGGGGAAGCCACTTGCTAGAGGCCAGGTTGACCCAAGGGACGCTGGAACCTGACTTGGGCTCCAGACCCACCCACTCTCAAGTGGTTGTACTTGGAGTGCTCTTGTGTCCCCCCCTGCCTCAGCCTAGCTGGGCTGTGGTCACCTGGGCTGCCCACCTTAGTCCCCAGGCCTGGCTGTCCCCTGACTGCCTCAGGGATGCTCCACCTGAGCCCCTGGGGAGGAACTCATTAGTCCATGCGAGCTGCTGCTCACTCACTCCCTTGCTGGGCACCCGCAGACCCTGGAGACTCCTCATCCCCTTGGATCTTTGCTTTTCCATTTTTCTAGCTCTAACTTTTTTCCTGAAAAACCAGGAAGAGGTTAGAATGACTTTCTCATTTTACAAGAAGTTTCAATGCCATGGCAAGTGAGGAACCCAGGCCTCTTC
This sequence comes from Dasyprocta punctata, assembly GCA_004363535.1. Lineage (NCBI taxonomy): Eukaryota > Metazoa > Chordata > Mammalia > Rodentia > Dasyproctidae > Dasyprocta > Dasyprocta punctata. Next base: position 9,927 of record RJWM01017038.1, on the reverse strand, counting down.
ATCCACTTTCCGTACCCAGTGTCCACATCTATAAAATGCAGTGCATAGACTGCAGTGACCTGCTGAACCCTTTCTGTTTAGACCATGGTCCAGTTTCGTCCCCAAAGAGGCCTCTGGGACTATCCCCCTTTAGCCATCTCACTGTAGTCTCTTCCCGCCCCCTCACGGCTGTGGCTCCAGGCTGCCTCCAACCTCTGTCTGTTCCTGTGACCACCTAACAGGCATCCCTCTCTTGGGAACTGGGAAAGCCGGGGTTCAGGTCCTCTTATCTGTGCCTCCCCAACCCCCACACACTGCCTAGCTCCTGGGATTGTCTTTTTTCTTCTATGAGCCCCCTGCATTGACCAGGCCTGCTGCAACTGGCCCGGCACCTGGCAGTGAGTGGGAGGCGACCCTAACCTACAGAGCCAGCAAGCTTGTACTTCTGCCCTCGGTGTGTTTCTTACCCAGCAAGGGACTAGCTGTGATCCCTGTGCCCGTGCTGGGCTGGAAGCTACAGCTCTTCAGGCTCAGGGAAGCAGCAAGAAATAGGCAGGGCCTAGCAGATGACCTTGTGAACACTGGCAGAATAGGACTGTCACATTTTGCTGGCCCCAGATGGTCAACAGTGCCACCCCTCCCTGCTGTTGCAGGATGGGACCCTGGAACTGATCTTTGCGGCCTATGCCACCACGGCCAGCGCCAGCACCTCGCTCATCATGCAACTGCTGAAGCACCCAGCTGTGCTGGAGAAGCTGCGGGAGGAACTGCGGACCCAGGGCATCCTGCACAGTGGTGGCTGCCCCTGTGAGGGCACCCTGCGCCTGGACACGCTAAGCGGGCTGCGCTACCTGGACTGCGTTATCAAGGAGGTCATGCGCCTTTTCACACCCATTTCTGGTGGCTACCGCACTGTGCTGCAGACCTTCGAGCTCGATGTGAGCCTGGGCCCCATGGGGGTGGGGGTGAGGGGCCCCTGGGGTGCTGCCTGGATTTTGGGATCACCAGTGGGAAAGATCCTGTGGGACACCTCTGTCCGGCAGGGAGACAGTGGTTGATTTAAGGGACTTTCAGCTCTCTGGGAGAGATGCAGTCCAGATGCAGAGTGAGATGAGGCCAGTCTGAGTGCCGCATGTGACATGCATGAATAGGAGCCTGGACCAGCATGATGAGTGGAGGGGTGATCTGGCCTGGGATGCCCCAGGGGCTGTCTCTAGGAAGAGGCAGAAGGGTGGGCAGTGTTCTCACCACTTTGCACCCCGGTCCCCATCTTGCTCCAGGGTTTCCAGATTCCCAAAGGCTGGAGTGTCATGTACAGCATCCGGGATACCCATGACACAGCACCTGTATTCAAAGACGTGAACGTGTTCGACCCTGATCGCTTCAGTCAGGCACGGAGCGAAGACAAGGATGGCCGCTTCCATTACCTGCCATTTGGCGGTGGTGTCCGGACCTGCCTGGGCAAGCACCTGGCCAAGCTCTTCTTGAAAGTGCTGGCGGTAGAGCTGGCCAGCACCAGTCGTTTTGAGCTGGCCACTCGGACCTTCCCCCGCATCACCTTGGTCCCCGTCCTGCACCCTGTGGATGGCCTCAGTGTCAAGTTCTTTGGCTTGGACTCCAACCAGAACAAGATTCTGCCAGAGACGGAGGCCATGCTGAGCGCCACCGTTTAGTAGTGGTTCTCAGGCCCATGGCCAGCCTCAGTCAGTCCACAGGGGAGTGGGGGCAGTGGAGGTAGAAACCTGTGTGTGGGAGGGGGCTTAACCAGGGAGGGCCAGCGGCCCCCATACTCGCCCTACTCTGGTCCCCCTTCTTGGCAAACCCTACCCAACACCAAAAGGGCCCCATCTTTTCTGGAGATGGGGCTCCCCTTCTGACTCCTGCTCTCTCCAGCGTCTCCCCACTTCCCACTAGCTTAGCTGTTGGGAAAGGCCTGGCCAGGCTTTGCATGCCACTCCAATGTTATGCATCAGTGGGCTGTGCCTAAGTGTGCTTGTGACCTTCTGACCTGGGCCCTCCCCTCCCTTGTCTTTTAGTTGGCAGTCTGGTGGTCGTGCTGGGGGAGCGAGGGAAGAGGCCCCCCAACCTTGGCACTTTCTTCAGCTCTCCGGCCCCTCCTGCCACTGCTCAGACAGTGCCCCTGGCACTGTGGCTGCTGAAGAGCAGTGTCCTAGGTCACCCATCACTAGTCAACCTGGCTGTGCAGGGGCTGCCATGGCCTGGAGAGCACCCCTGTCCAGCCCTACCGGTTTGGACATTTGAAATGACCTATTGCTGCTACTTGTTCTCTCCTCTGATCATGGGGCACAGGAGCCTCAGGCCTGTTCCCCAGCATACTCCCTGGTGGCCCTGGGCAGGTGCACTGACACCCCTACCTTTCCCCAAGATGGGACTCCACTGAGCCAGGCCTTACCCTGCTCTACATACCCAACCGAGGCCCTGGGCTCACGGGAACCTGCGCCTCACTAGTCTTGGCCCTATCGAGGTCTGGAACAAACATCTGCATCCCCCTACCTTCTGTCTCAGCTGTCCTTCTGCAGGACTTCTGGAAGCCAAGAGGAAAGGGTCACTGGTCAAACCTAGCCCCTTATCTTCTTGGCCAAGGATTGAACAGCACTCCCCCGCCCCGGGGTGGGGGGGCTCCAGACAGACTATTTGATTTAAACTCAGAGCATCACTGCCAGACTGCCATCCAGTGTCTCTGCCTGTTGTCCCCTGCTGGAGATGGGAAAGTGGCTCATTTTTGCCTCCCTACCCTGTCAAAAGCCCTGATTGTGGGGATTTCGGAGGCTGCCACAATTTCCACTTTGGCCACTTTTCACCCCAGTGCCCCTTGCTCCACTAGTGAGTATGGAGAAGGATACGGGTTCTCTTCTGATGGGGCTCCAGAGCCTCTGTCTTCCTTTCCTAACCTCGCTGTTTGCCCTTAGCCCTTGGAAAGGTGTCCTTGCAATCCCTTCCACCTCTATGCCACTATCTGCTTGAGCCCAGCTCTGGGTGTGGGGAGGAGGGAAGGCGAGGTAGAGGCAGTGCCGGCTCAGGCTGTGTGGTCTGGAGACTGCGGGGTTGTGGGGGAGGCTGCAGCGAGCTGAGGAGGAGGGTATGTGAGGTTTGTCAGAAGTGATTCAGTGGCAGACATGACTGGTTTAAAGAGAAATAGCTCCTGCCCCTGACATTTTGAGAGTTGGCAGTTTGGGACACATCCTGGGAATGGTTTGGGGCCTTTGGTGAGTCTCTAAGCAATTTTGTCTGTTTTCAGATTTTTCTTTGCTTTCTGCATTTCCCTGTTGATTTTTGATGTTGTAATAGCAATGAATCCTGTTTTCAAGAAAACCCAGCACAGGAGAATGCAGCACATTTCTATCCCCAGCAACCCCCTGAGGCGCTCGGTTCCTCCACCATGGTGTCCAGTGGGTAAACCCCAGCAGACCCACTTTCAGCGCTCTGCAGGGCGACTTCCAGACTTCACAGACGCAGCCCCTGTAACCCCCACTCCCACATACTTCATTTGTTTCCTACTTCTCACTACTAAACAGCAAGTGTGGAACAGGTGTTACTGGCAAAAGTGTTCAGAATTTTTTTTTAAAAAATCTGCAAAAATTCCTCAATTCTCCCTCCCAGTTCTGAAAGACAAAATGTATAATGGCCAACATGTGTAAAGACTCATCAAAACACGCAAAATAGCTGTAGGGTACAGCAGAATCTGTTACTCACGAAAAGAACCAAGGGTCTGGAAGGTTCAGTTTCTCTCAGTTGATCCCATCTACCCTGAACCATTGCTGCAGACTGAAGAGCTAGGGGTGCAGCAAGTGTGGCCGTGGTGAGGGGCAGGGACTGAAGGTTCGGGGAAGCTTCAGTGGGGGGGCAGCCTGGGGGAGGGGGGCTGAGAAGGAAAAGCGGAAGGGGATCCCTGTGAAGGAGGAAGGAAGGATCATTTACCCCGCTGGGTCTAAAGGCAACAAGAATTGGGGTGAGGAAAGCTCTTGACCGGCCTGCAGGATTCCGCTGGGGCCACGCCTTCGTCTCCTCTGTAGATCTGTGTCGAGGTCTCTGTGTCCCTGTGTTTGTGTGCGTGTGTGTGTGTGTGTGTGTTCTATAGCGGTAGCATTAGATGAGTGATGCTTTCTCACTTACCATTCCTAACTATTGTAACTTGATATTACAAAAAGACAAAACCCCACAAAATTCCTGCCATGGGCTTGCAGAATGAAGCACTTTCGATGTTGGGCGCTGATGTTTATGTTCTGGGCACCAACCTGACCCTGCCTGGATCACTATAATATTATTTTATACACAAAACTTTTTTCATAAATGTTATAATTTTGTGTCTGTCTTTATAAACTATTATAAGTACTATTTTTGTTATAATTCAAAATAGATATTTAGTATAAAGTTTTGCTGTTAAATATTTGTTATTTAGTAAAATATGAATTTTTCTCTATTGTAAACATGGTCAAAATATTAATATGTTTTTATCACAGTTGTTTTAATATTGAAGCACTTGTGTGTTTTGTTTTGATATGAAACTGGTGCCGTGTGTTTTTGCTGTCATGTGGTTTTAGTCTGTATATAATATTCCATGTTACATATTAAAAAAATGAATGTTGTGCATTTTGTGATTTTGGAAATACTCAAAGTGGCTCTTTTATAGGCTTCCATAATAAACCGTGGGGACTCACCTTTGTCTCTTTTGCCTGTCTGTCTCTGCCTTCCTGGCCCTCTGAAAAGAGCCCCCCTGGTCACTCATGTTCAGGTCAGCTGTGCCCAGGAAGTTCTCGCCTAGGACATCCGTGCTAAGGGTCAGCTGCCTGTTATTCGTGTGGAGCACAGAAGAGTCCATGGCAGGGTCCTGGGGGGAGTCAGCTTCCCTGGGGAGGAAAAAGTGTCACGGGTGGACCCGCTGGGGTGGGAAGGTTGACTGTTTGCAACTGGCTGTGCCAGGTGTCTCTGGGCTAGACACAAAGACCCAGAGCTTTGAGACCCTGTCTGTGGAGCTCATCTCGTTTAAGCAAACAAGATCCAGGATCCCTCAGTCTTCCAGTCTGGTGCCCCATGCTGGCATTTCTCATGGGTGTTGCAGGATCTAAGAGATCCCATGACCAAGTATGTTTGGGAAATAGGCAAAACCAAACTAGGCAGGATCTTGTATTACAGGAATTCTCAGAGCCTTGAGCCCCAGGATGTGTAGTTTAAATGGCAGTGTGCTTTCAGGGGACACAGGTGGTGACATTCCTCAAGTCTGTCTGATGACTGAAACCCAGATCTTTGGCCAGCTTTTGTGCTTTTTCATAGAGGCCTGAGGTGGGGACCAGTGAAGGGTACCACCTCCAGTGCAGAGGCAGGCAGTGCCCACCACAATTTCAAAGACCCAGGGTTTTGGTTGGGGGTGTTCAATGAGAGAGCCTTCCCCCTACCCTGTGCCCACCCCCAGGAAGCTGCATGCTGAAACAGGAAAGACTACCAACGTTCTAGACTTTACCATTCCTTGGTCACAGCCTGGAGCAGAAAGGCCCACCTCTGAGTTAGCCTGAGAGAAGGCCTTTTGTGGCTGCAAAATTTCTTTTCAATATAGTCAGTCGGTCAGACCCAAACTTGGCTCAGAGCACCTTGGCCCAGGCACCAGGACCTCACCTCATCCAGGTCACAGAGCCCAGCCACCTTGACCCTTCACAGTGCCTGACTACCCGTCTCTGCCTTGTGCTGTCTTTCTGCTCCATCCTTCCCTGTCCCCACTGAGACCTAACCCTCACACTCTAACATTCCTGGGATAGGTGGGTGGAGTACTGGAGGGCTCCCTAATTTTCCATAAAAGTAGAATTATAGAACAGTAGCGACATTCCTAAGACCTCACAGAAGCAGAGAGAGGATAATACCAATACCACACAGGGCCCCCCGGCGCGTGCCCAGCCTCAGTGCTCTCTCAGATAGGTGTCAGCATCCATGAGGAGCAGCAGCTCTGGGAACCTGCCAGGGAAGGGCAGCAGCTCCTAAGAGTGTAAATTCCAGCTCCCCTGGCAGAATGGCCTGTGTGGCCAGCAGAGGTGAAAGACGTGTGGTCCCTGGGTCACCCTTGGCCTGACCACCCTGTGGCAGAATGGGCAGGAGGGCTGCTGACCCTGTCATCGTCTGTCTGTCCCTGCCTCTCCCCAGCGATGCTTTCCTGCCTGCCCGCCCTCCTCCAGCCAGACTTCTGCCCTTGGGATCTCCTAGCCTGGAAGGAGAACACAAGCCGCTGTGGACAAGCAAACACGGACGCTGTTTGTCCAGGGACTGGGGCGCCAGTTTGGAGGGAACTCGGAGACCGCACATTCTACCTCCTCCCAGCACTTTTCCAAAACAGCCTGGCCTTGGCTGGGCCTGGCTGCCCAGGGTGGCAGGGGGCTGGGAGCCAGGGACAGAAAGGGAGAAGTGGGGCCTTGAGGCCAGCAGGGTGAGGTGACCAGGGAAGAGCAGAGAGAGTGCTCAGCCAGCTCTGCTCAGCTTGATGTGCTTTGGAGGAGAGAAAGAGGGAGAGAGAGGGAGACAGAGAGAGAGGGAGAGAGAATTTAAAGATGACATTCAAAAATCCTCTAAAATTACAAGGAAAAAAGAGTCATATGGCCTTACAGTAGAGAAAGCTTCTTAAAGATATATGTACAGAGACAGAGACAGAAAGACAGAGAGAGACAGAGACAGAGAGACAGAGACAGAAAGAGACAGAGGAGAGAGACTGAGAGACAGAGAGAGAGAGAGAGAGAGAGAGAGAGGAAAGAGCAGGAGAGAGGGACAGAGAGAGGGACAGAGAGGGTGGGAGAGACACTATGTGCACCTGTGTTGGGAGCAAAGGGAAGAAATGCTTCTCCTCGGAGTGCTGAGGCTCTGTTCCTGGTAGAGGTTCTGGGCACTGAGCATGGCTTAGAAACCTGATGGAGACAGCAGGCCAGGGCTTTGGTTCAGCTCTTCCACCTCCTTCCCAAATTCTCTTTCTCCACAAGCACCTGGTCTGGCCCAGTGTTTGGCCACCCCTGGCCATCCCAACTCTCCGACTCTGGCCTCCCCCGTGATAATATTCCCAGTCTCTCCATCCTTGACCTCCCTCTGCAAAGAGGGCCCTCTGCCATGCTCCCCAAGCCTGGTGTTCTACGACTCTGGTCCTCTGCCTTGATCCCCCTTCCTGCACAGCAGGTGAGTGACAGGGGAGCCCAGAGAGGCCTCCATGGAGTGTGGTCCTGTGGTCTCCCTGTGCAGGGAGGAGACAGACCCTTCCGCTGTGGAGGCAGTCTGAGGCACGTGAGGTTTCCTTGGCTGACAGTAATCATGTGGCCAGGGTGCTGGTCCACCTGAAGGTGCGCGAGAACATGGGTTGTCTGGAAGGGAAACCAGAAGCCTTTCTTGCCTTGCCTGGCATATACTTGGCAAGTCACACACCCTTCTTTTTCACAATTTCTCCCTCTAGGAGTTGGTTTGGAGTCCCTGGGATTCAAATATTGTGTAGAACACAACATGTGGAGTGTTCCCCAAGGGCTCACCCTGAGACCCTAGAGCAACCTCCTGCAAAGACTTTTACTTGCTCAATTTGAGTTGCATGGCCATTCCTGGCCAGGAAGATGAGTTCCTCTGATTGGCCACTTTGTTGGGAGGCAGGAAGGTGGCATGTAATTTGCAACCCAAGGTAGAGATGGGTAGGCAGCATGGAAATGGACAGGTGGAATTGAAAATTACCCCAGAGTGCAGCTAAGGTGGGAGGGAAGGAGCTAGCAATGTGAGGGAAGACCAGGGTTACTGAAATCCTGTGGGGGGAGTCCAGCAGGAGGGTGGGCACCGAATGACATTTTAAGATGGAGAAGTTCTAAATGAAAGTTGCCACTTTTTCATGTGACATTATTTGTATTATTAAGATGAAAACTACTTCTCCATTGAAACAAACCTGATACTGTGTCTCCCAAGAGCTACCCGCTTTCCTCTTCTCTGTCTCTACCTCTCCCTCCCATCTCTCTTCTCTCGCTCTCAAATAATCAAATAATTATAGATTCGCAAGTTTAAAAAAGTACAAGAGAGAGCCTATGTACTGTTCACTAAATTTCTCCCAAAGACTTCTTACACAATTGTAATTCAACAGCAAAACTAGGAAATTGATGTTGATACAATATATACATGGAATTTAATGCCATTTTAGCACACTTGTGCATTCCCAGAGCCCTCAAGGTTAAGAAGTGGAATCATCAAGTGTATAATGTTTTGAAATTGGTTTTACTCACACAGTATAATGTCATGTTTTTAAGAGTCAACCAAGTTGTCACATGCATCAATATTTCCTTTCTGTTTTTAAAATTCATTTTATTAGTACATTTTTAGATACACATCATGATAGTATTCACCATGGGGAATTTGTACCTGTACATGATACATCTTGATTCTTCTTTATTCCCCATTCTCCTCCCCTCCCTGCAATCCCTCATCCCCTCCTTATTTACAGAATGTTTGTTTCCATTTTTCCTTCTATTGCCTCTTTTTTTTCCTTTCTTCTTTCACCTTTTCTTTCTGTTGTTGAATAGTACTCTACCAAATGGATATACCACAGTTTGTTTAATCACTCATTAATTGAAGGACATTTGTGTTGTTTACAGTTTGGGTTATTATAAGTAAGGCTGTTATGGAATTTGCAAATAGGTTTTTTGTGTGGACTTTTTTTTTTATTTCTCTGGGATAAATGTTGAAGAGTATAATTATTGGCTCATATGGATATCACAAGTTTAATTGTACATGAAGTAACCAAACCATTTTCCAGAGTGACCGTGCCTTTGTTCATTCCCAAGAATCATGTACGAGAAATCTAATTTCTTTGCATCTTTGCCAGCATTTGATATTGTCAGTGTTTTTAGTTTTAGCTCTGCTGATAGTTCCATAGTGATAGTGTTTTTAGTTTTAGTTCTGCTGATAGTTTCATGGTGGTATTTCATCATGATTTTAATTTGCTATTCCCAAATGGCTAATGATGTAGAACATCATTTGTTGTGTGATGTCTGTAAGGCATCTTGGATGATGTATTAGATATCTTTCTTGTTATGACAAAAATACCTGATAAAATCGACTAAAAAGAGGAAAGGTTTATTTTGGCTCCCAGTTTCAGAGGTTTCATCTCACGGTCACATGGTCCTGTTGCTTTGGCTCTGAAGTAGCACCGGTGATCATGGCAGGAATGTGTGGGGGAGGAGGCTAGGGAGTAAAAAGAGAGAAAAGAAGGGCTGGGGCCCCAGCATCTCCTCTCAGGGCGTATCTCCAGTGACCTAAACGCCTATGTTAGGTTCTCACCTTTAAGGTCCCACCACCTCCCAAGCACCACAGGCTGGAGACACATGGGCCTTTGGAGACCTTGAAATTTCAAAGTATAGCATGAGATAAAAGCATTTTTCTTATTTTCTAGTTGAATTGTTTGATTTTCTTGTTTGTTTTTACTGCCAGACATTGTGAGTTCTTCATATATTATAGAAATGAGTTCTTTAATGCATCTGTGGATAAGAAATATTTCTTCTTCTCATACTATTAACAAGGTTATGCAAGTCAGGCTGGCCTTGAACTCACATTGTAACCTGGGCTGGCCTTGAACTTGCAGGAGTCCTCCCACCTCAGTCTTCCTGGTGCTGGGATTACAGACATGCACTATCATGCCTGGCCCTAATCTGCTGATTTTTGACAGTCTATTCATGACAATGAGGTATTGAGGTCCTCCATCAAAATTGTGCTGGTGTTTGTTTTATGAAGTTGAGTATGCTGGTGTTTGGTGCATATATGTTTATAATTAATATCTCTTCTTGTTGAGTTGTTTCCTAAACTAATATGTAGTAATCTTCTTTGCCCCTTTTCATTAGTTTTGGCTTGAATTCCATTTTGTCTGAAATTAGGATAGAGACTTCTGATTTTTTGCAGTTTCCCATTATGTGAGCTATTGTTTTCCATTCTTTGATTTTT
>RJWM01017037.1:0-44065 GCA_004363535.1 Dasyprocta punctata | reverse complement strand
ATACTATACATCTGGGCTTGTAACAGACAGACATTCAAAGAGAATTTTTTTTCACATATTAAGAACCAATTTTGCTATTTATGGGCAATACTGCTCCCATTAAGAGTGTGTAAGATAAACAAATCTAACACAAAAGAGGAAAAGATCAGATTATAATTGAATAAATTCTTACTCCAATTAGTTTTCAAAAACATTATTAACATATTATCTGCTCATATAAATTGAAAGATAAATTCTAAACATTCTAATAAAAGTTTTTAACTTGCAATGTTGTTTTATTTCTTCTAAATAAAACTTTTTTATTATAAGAAAGCCACATGGAAACATTTTTATATGTTCCAGAGAACACAAGATAGTGATAAAAGACTGAATTAGTAAACTGTCACCTAGCCCCAATGAAACAATTTAAATGACTTATGTGTCAGTTGGGAGTTGGGAGTTAGGGATAGGAAAGCATGCCAACCCCAAGTAGTCTTGGGCAGCAGAGGTCACAAACCAAAGCAGGCAAACCCTAGAGAAGGAACGCTTTTTGTTTAGAGGCAGCAAAATCTGGGCAGGTGTTGGAATGGAAAGGTTGTTTTAAAAATAAACTCTACTGATAACACTGTTCTTCCAAGGTCTAGACCAAAGCTCTCCAATAGAAATTCATTGTTATCAAATATGTAATTTTATTCTAGTAACCACAGTGAAAAACAAAAACTACAAAGGGATCCAGGCAAGATGGTGTATCCTATTAATCCCAGCACTCTGGGAGGCTAAGGCAGGAGGATCAAAAGTTCAAATTCATCTTAACAACTGGGGTGGATAGGGTTAAGTGTCAACTCGATTGGCTCTGCTATCTGCCCTGGGGATTGGTGGAGCACATTACTGGGTGTGTCTGGGGGGTCACAGAGATATGATCTTGGGTTCTATATTTGGTGCTGCTCCCCAACTCTACTTCCTGGTCACCATGAACTAATCAACTTTCCTCTGCCATACCCTTTCCCCATGATGTTCCGGCCTTGGAGCCCACAAACCATATTCTGAATCCCCCGAAATCATGAACTAAATCAAACCACTCCTTCTTTAAATTGTGGATGTCAGGTATTATGCCCTAACAATAGAAAAGTTAACTAATATAGAAAATTGGTACTTGGAATGGATTATGCACGCTGTGATTATACATGATGATGTAGCTTAGAAGTCTTTAGAATCCATTTGCAGGGGGCATTTAGAAAGTCTGGAGATGTGGGTTACAGAAGCTGAAAGCTAAGGCAATGTTGATAGGAATGCAGACAGTAAAAGACAGATTCAGGAGGTTTCAGTTGGGAAAAAGACTTACTGGAAGTTGGAGTAGAGGCCATATGTATTACACTGTGGTAGAAAATCTGTCTACATTTTGCCCATGTCCTGAGACTTTGCCAGACACTGAGATTAAGGATGGTGTATTAACTGATATGGCAAATGAAATTTCAAAGCAGCCCAACATTCTGGCATAGGTACTGCTGGTTGCTTTTAGTCAGCTTTATAGTGAGAATTGGGGGCAAAAAGCAAAGCAGAAAAATTCGAAAAACTTAAATTTTGGTCCAGAAAGAATCAAATGAAAAATTGAGGCCAACAGAGGTGTGGTTGATGAAGAGATCAGCACTGTTAAAAATAAACCAAGTACTTTGTACAGACACAAAAAGAAAGATACCTTGAGGGCATCCCAGGAGTCAACAAGATCCTACCCATCATAATGTCAACCTTTCATTTGAGAATACCTAAAGAGACCTGAAGAGAACCTTGCTCCCGAAGGGCCTGCTAAAGAATTGGTTTTCTAAGGTTCATTTCACTGAGACACTGAGAGGCTTCTGTAGCCATGGTCCAAGGGGTCCTGGATACCTCTCCTGCTGACAGCAGACCTTGGCATCCTCATACTGCTGGTTTTATGGGTATGCAGAATGCAACAGTTGTGAGATCAGGGAGGCTCCCAATTAAATTTCAAAAGAAAGGTTGGGAGGCTGGAGAAGGAGCAGGTTAGAGGGCAGCATATGAAGCTGTGGGTATGCTGCTGAAGGTGCAGTAGAGACCCCAGGAAATCAGAGATGCCAAGAACATGGAATATCTGCTGGTGGAAGCTATAGTCTGAGTGGAGCCTGCCAAAGAGAGAGACAGTCCTGCAACCAGCAAGACCACAGGTGCCAAGCCCTTTAGAATTCATATTTTACCACAGTGTGCCCTAGATGCTGGATATAGACCTGCAGAAATTGATGTTTATCCTGCTGGGTTTTGGTTTTACCTTGACTCAGTTCTTTTTTATCCTTCTGCTTCTCCATTTTGGAACGGGAACGTTTACCCTATACCATTGTTCCTTGAGATTAACTTACTTTCTTTTTTTTACAGAGGTCTGCCTTGGGTCTTAGAAATTTTGACTTGAACTTTTGAAAACTGCTAGACCTACTGATACTTTGAGGAAGTGATTGCTGCATTTATGATTATATACAGAATAGTCATATTAAGTGAAATTATGAACTTACTATTTATTTGGAGATTACGGTTTAAAGAGATGTGTTTGCATAGGAAATTGACAAAGGATGGAAAGTGGGGGTTAAGTTTGAATATCAACTTAATTTACTCCATAATCTGTCCTGGAGATTGGTGGAGCATACTTCTAGGGGTGTCTGGGTGATTTTCACAGAGGTGTGACTGTAGGGTCTCTATCTGACCCCTCATCCCTCATCCCATCCCCTCTGGTGCTGCTCTCCTACTCAGCTTCTTGCCACTCTGAACTAAACACCACTGTTCCACCATACCTTTCTTTCTTTCTTTCTTTCTTCTTTTTTTTTTTTTTTTTTTTTTGGTGGCACCCAAGATCAAACTCACAACCTCATGCCTGTAGGACAGGCAATTAAGCCACTGAGACAAACTCCTGGCCCTAGTTTTTTGAAGCAGTGTTGCACTATGTAGCTCAGGCCGGCCTTGCACTCACGTTGTAACCCAAGCCGGACTTGAACTCACAATGTCCACCATACCTTTCTGCCATGATGTTCTTGCCTTGGAGCCTGCCAACCATGTTCTCAATTCTCTGAAATGATGAGCTAAATTAATGGCGCCTCCTTTAAATTGTGGGTGTTGGGTATTGTGTCGTGGTGATAGCAAACCCAATTAATACAATTTAGCAATTTCTTGTCTCAAAAACTATTAAAGGAGGGGCTGGGGATGTAGTTCAGTGTGAAGACACTGGGTTCAATTATCAGCACTGCAAAAAAAGAAAAAGTGAAAATACGTTTAATAAGAGACTTTAGTAGATTTAATTTTTATTAGAATATTATCATGATTAGATAAACTAAAGTATATCCATACAATGAAATATTATTCAGAACTAAAAAGAAATGACCTATCAAGCCAGAAATTACATAAAGGAAACTTGAATATATATTACTAAGTGAAAGGAGGCAATCTGAAAAGACTATATACTATATGATTCCAACTATTTGATTTTCTGAAAAAAGGCAAATCTCTATAGACATTTAAAAAGATCAGTAGTTGCCAACAGTAAGAAAGGAGGGAGAAATAAATAAGTAGATGCAGCACAAGAGATTTTTAGGGCAGTATTTTGCATAATACTATAATGGTTGACATATGTTATGCATGTGTCAAAACTCATAGAACATACAATATTGAGAGTAAACCCTAATATTATGAAATCTGAGTGATAATATGTCAATTTCAATTCAATAACTATAACGAATATACTACTTTGGTACTGGATATTGGTGGTGGGTAGGCTATAACTATGTGGGAAGAAGAGGTACATGAGAAATCTACACTTTCTGCTCAAAATTGCTATGAACTCAAAACTTCTCTAAAAAGTAAAATTTATCTTTAAAACTTAAGGGCTGGGAGTTTGGCTCAGTGGCCTAAGCAGCTGCCTGGCAGGCTCAAGGTTGTGAGTTCAATCCCCAGTACCACAAAAACAAACACACAAACAACAAGATTTCCTGCCCAGGCTCCAACACTAAGTTAATATATATTATCACTTCAATATGCAACCAATATAAACATGAATGAGTGTCTTAGTCACTTTCTTGTCACTGAGACACAATACCTGACACCCACAGCTTAGAGAGGAGACGTTTATTTTGGCCCCTGGTTACAGTCCGTGGCCAGCAGCCCCAGGCAGGAACAGCATGACAGAGCGGCATGGTGGAAGGAAGCTACTAGAGTCATGGCACAGGAAGTAGAGAGCACAGGAAAGAGCCCGAGAGTTATACCCTTCCAGTTGTACTTCCAGTGATCAGCTTCTTTGGACCAGGGCACACCTCCTAAAGGCCAGTTATATCACCACATGAGGCTTTGGAGAGACACTCCAGATCTAAACCATAACAATGAGGTACTTTACATCCTTTTTTCCATAATAAATCTTTGAAAACAAGCATTTATTTTACATTGACAGTATTATCTTAATTTGGACATTTAAAGAGTTCAGATGTCACAAGTGACTCATGGCTCCCATATGGGGCAGCACAGGTCTGGAGCAGTGGGAGTGTGCAAGGTGGTGTGGAAGGAACATTACCCATCCTCCACTCTTCCTACCTCACAGTCTCTAATCACCTGCTCCAAACCACACTGGTTACATATGTGATGAGAAAGTTCTTTTTTCCTACAAAGGCATTCTCCAAATAAGTCTCTAAACCTTTCCAGACAGGGTGTTGCCTCGTGGCTCCTCAAATGCAGATGGCCAGGACCCTTGTCCCTGTACCCTCCCTCCTCAGTACAATGCTCCAGACAGTACTCTGTCTAACTGAGGGGCATGGAATGCTGAGGAATAAGATGGTTTATCACCCCAGATTTCCTAAAAACACCAACATCATGTACTGTACAGTAATAGCAGGAGAAAGAGCTTTCACCATGCAAATAAATGAAAAATATATTCTATGCAGTACAGATGTGGGTATTTAAGAAAACAGGTATTTAAGAAAACATTGCTGTCAATTTAAAAATACATAACTAGGCTTTGCCTCAGTGAGTGGGGATTATTTATATTTCTGTGCAATGAGGAACATTAGTTATTTATATTTGTTAGCAATATTCCTGGAACTAATGCATAGATTTCTCCATACACCATGATATATTATAATCTACTCATGCTTTAAATGCTATTACCGAGATGAGGGGAACTTCTGCTCAGAAAAGTTAGCCCTCATTTGAATTAGAAAAGGCATCATATTAAATCATAGCCTCTCCTTTTACAGTCATCATTTTCAGATTTTATCTCAGAGAAGTGAAAGAGAAAAGGCATTTATTTGCTTACCGTTTTCAACAGCCTTCCAAAAGAGAGAAAAGGTGAAAAATAGAAAGAGGCCTAAGTAAACCGGGCGTGGTGGCGCACGCCTTTAAACCCAGCACTCGGGAGACTGAGGCAGGGGGATCATTGTGAGTTCGAGACTAGCCTGGACTACAAAGTGAGTTCAAGGCCAGCCTGAATTGCACAGTGAGACCCTGTCTCAAAAAAAATAGGGCTGGGGATTTAGCTCAGTGGCATAAGAGCCTGCCTGCCAAGCACGAGGTTGTGAGTTCGATTCCCAGTACCAAAAAAAAGAAAGAGGCCTAAGTACCAAATAAAAAGATGTGATCCCAAAGTATCCTGCAAAGAAAATGGCATGACAAAAATGTGTACATGTATGCAACATGTAATTTATTGTCACAAAAGTCATTAAATGCCTAACTCTTGCCTGAGTCCTTTTTGAAATGAAGGAGAACATTCTGAACACTAAATAAAAATGGTATGTGGTATTTGTTAAGAAGTTTTCATGGAAAATTCAAAATATTTTCCATCTTTATATTTTACCCTTTACAAATAGGTATCTTAATATTAACACTTCATTATATACAATTTAATAGAATGACGTGATACCCAAGATTTGCCTTAAAATGCACCATTAAAGAAAAAACAATTATAAAATTTGGGGAAGTATACTAAACCAGACAGAATACTGTTGTCTGGTTAAGGTGAGTGATAGGTACTTGGGAGTTCACTATACCTTTTCTTATGCTTGTATATACCACATAGTTAAAGTTTGTCCCTCTCCCCTGCAAAAAAGTTTCAAAATATTTCATGATAAGTTTTTAAATGTATAGGTATGGGTGTTTATAACAAAAAAGTTGCTATCTGGTTATCTTTAAAATGGAACCTGGCATGACAAATTTACTGCTTATTTATACTCTGAAATCACTTGTGTATTTTTATAAAGCATGTTATTTTATCTATTATCTTTTTAAAATTATGTATATATATATGCCCATATGTATATATGTTATATATACAAATATTTCCCACACAGACATATTCAGTTGCCTTTCAGCATCATAAGGGATTAGTTCCAGGACTTCTGCAGATATCAAAATCTGAGATATTCAAATTACTTGTTTATGGTAGTATTATACTTGCGTAGAGCCTATACATATCCTCTTGTATTGCTTAAACCATCTCCAGATCATTTATAATATCTAATACAATGTAAATGCTATGTAAATAGTTGTTATGCTATATTGTTTAGGAATAGCAATAAGAATTCTGTACAAGTTCAATGTAAAGATCTTCAACCCACAATTGGTTGAATCCACAGACACCGAACTACACATGACAAGGGCTAACTACACACAGACACACACACACACACACACACACACACATTTTGCTACATGTAGAGCACTTACTTTCTGAGGATATTGGTTATGTGTTCAGCTTATCAGTTGTGTGCTGTGGAATAAGACTTTTCTGGGCCTTCTTTATGTAAGGATAATGTTTAAATGAGGTAATATATTTTAAAATATCAAGCACAGTATCTGGCACAATATAGGTCCTCATTTAGTGTTGATTTAAATACCATTAAATATGTGGGAAAAGCTAGATTTTTTATAGGAGGCAAAGCTATCCCCAACATTTGAGTGGCAGGAACATCTGGACAGAAGCCTCTGGCTTGTTTTTTATCTTCTTAGGGTTAGAGTTAGGGTTCTCACATATGTATATGTGGATATCCCAAAAGAACTGGTCAAGTTCCACCACCCTCATCTGCTGTCCTGAGGTCAAGTTGTGTACGTACTTACTCTGTAGTCTACAGGTGGAAAAGAGGGTTGTATGGGCTCTGGAAGCAGAATTTTGGCTATTTTTCAGAAAGTTTTAGGGCCCCAGGTAGCTAAAAACTAGTCCAGAATGTGTTGAAGTAGGATGGGGTTAAAAGAGTTGATTCTTGGAATTCTTTGGTTTTTGGAAGGAATTTTTCTGGAGAAGAGTCAAAAATAGTTTCCTTCAAGGCGAAGGACACATGATTGGGGGCCACAGAGGCCCAGTTCTAAAAGCAAAACAACTAAACACAAGGAGAAATCACCAGATAATAGCTCGTGTCCTCACTGTTTTACTATTCTAGCAGTGAACAAACCTTAAAGATATCAAGGGCAAATGTTCTAGACAAAAGGTCCCTTTTAAACCAAAATTTTCATAACTAATCTTGAAAGATGACATGTTTATGAAATACAAGTAGTAAGGGAATACTAAAAAGAAAAATCATGTGTGATAAATTATAATGGAATATCACCAACAACACAAAGCATAACTTTTTGTTTGTTTTTTTGCGGCACTGGGGATCAAACTTACAGCCTCACGCCTGCCAGACAGGCACTTAAGCCACTGAGCCAAACTCCCAGCCCTAGTTTTTTGAGGCAGGGTCGCACTATGTAGCTCAGACCGGCCTTACACTCGCATTGTAGCCCAAGCCGGCCTTTAACTCACAACGCTCCTCCTACCTCAGCCTCCCGAGTGCTGGGATTAAAGGCGTGCACCACCACATAACTTTTATGACCAATTCTCTACTATAACAGCATGAGCAGGCCACAACTGCTTCTCTAATTTTAATCACAAGCATCATCACAATATGCAGTATAAAATCCAATCTCTGTGCTAGTTTCTTTATATTATTTCCATTTTAGATGGTTATGTATATTTTACATGCAAGATAAATTTATGTAAACAATAATATAATCGTAAAACATTTATCCACATTTTAAATATAAAACATTATATAGCAAGTTCTTTTTAAAAACATTTCAGAAAAGGTTAACTATGAGCTGTATTATATGATAAAGAAAATGAAGTTCACATAAAGAAATTAATAATGCATGCAGTAAATGTAAATAGTTTTAAAAACCACCAATATTATACCAAAGCAGCTAAGATTACCACTTCCTTATTCCACTAACTATTGAATGTTTGGGGATCATGGCAGACCATTTGTCAAGCAACACAGTGCCACATGAGGTGAAAGACAGCAAATAATGGAATTTTTTTCTAAAAGATACTTAATACAGTAATGGAACTAATGTCTTTTTGGTCAGTTGCAGTCTAACCTAAAAGCAGGTAGAAAAGGATATCTCCAAAGCTTACTTTATTTCATTTTGATTTGCTCAAAGTTGAGGGGTTTCCCATTTATCACAAAATAGCAGTTATCAGGAGCTATTTACACTTGGTGGAGCTCACAATTAGGATCATCTCAGGGTACAGTGAATTTCTAAATGAAAATCAAAACACCCATAATGCACTGTGTCCTGGAGCCCATACAAGCCCTTCCTTCTCTTTCTCAACTCAGACTTTTTTGAGAACAGAAACACAGCCCAAGCTTTATTAGTGTAGTTTTATTGCAGCAGTTTCCACTAGATGGCACAAAAGATTTTGTGTTTTAGGAATCAGATCCTAGTTTAAAAAGTCTGAAGACAAAAATGACCTTTTTGAAATAAACAATAAATTTCTCTGGTCATTTGCCTAGTCATTGTGATCAGTTTCTTAGACATGGAACATGAAACTCAGCCATTTATTCACTCATCAAACATTTATTAAACCATATTATATTTCAGACACTGTGCCTTGCATTAGGGATACAGAAATAAGACATGATCTCATATAATTAAGAATTCCCAGTGTTAGAGGAGAGAGGTGTAGTGAGGGCAGAGAGGCAGATACAGACAAGCAAATAGAAAACTGAAACAGAATGTTACAGGCTTGACTAAGGTCGTTCTTGAGTACCACGGGTAGTACACACAGCACTAATGAAAAGTTTGTGAATGGCGAATTCCTAGAGAAGTTGATGCCTGAAATAAGTTCTGAAGAATGGGTAACAATTAATTTGGCAAAGAAGAAGGAGCAGGGGTGTCTTAAGCAGAGCAAGACGTTTGCACAAGAAAGCTCTGAGATCAGGTTGCATATCGGGGTTGGTATGGGGCAGTGCATAAATGAGGTTGCCTGGACTTCAGAAGTAAGGTCATGTCACTTAAAGACATGTGGGATTTTTATCCTGAAGGCAACACCTACTCCTTCTCCCTCGCTCACACTGGTCATCACACTGGCCTCCTCGCTATTGCTCAGACGTGCTAGGCCTGCTCCTCTTTCAGAAAGTGCAGGCTCCTATCTGAATTACTTCCCACCCACCCCCCTACCCCCGCTCAAATCAACTGCATGGTCACTCCGTCACCTTCAAGTCTTTGCTCAAGTATCATCTTCTCAACTAGATTTATCCTGATCACTCCATTGAAATTGCAACATGCCCACATTGCCTATGGATAATGTTCACTACACTTCATTTTTTCACTCTGACATTTCTCACCATCTATACAATATAGTTACAATACTTAGTATATGTTATTTTATAATAAAAATGATTACACAATAAAAATGATTATATAACAAATATAACTATTATATAATGTAGTTTTAACATTAATTGTAAACTGGTGTATATTGACTGCTTTCCCTCATGAAAAGGTAAGTACCATGAGAATAGGGCTTTTTACTTATTCTAACAATGACATATCTTTGGTGCCTGTCATAGGGTCAAAAGTCCCTACCTTCTTAGAAAGTGTTATTATAGTGAGGAACAAGCCATAAAGACACTGGGGGAAAACATTTGAGGTGCTCAATGGATATTTGATGAGTAAATAAAGATAATAAAGATTCACCTTGGAGCATGTCAAATTGAAATTTTACAAAGATCACTAATAGCATTATAAAGAATGGGTTAGAAATAGGGATACCAACTAGACTCCAGACAAAATAGAAAAATTTGAACCAAAATAGGGAGTAGAAATAGAAAGGAGGGCATGAATTCAGAGATAGGATGAAGGTGACAATATTAACAGTCAAATGAGCTCCATGTAACAGAAACTGGTGCTTTATATACATAACCTCCAAACCCCACAACAACAAAGGAAGATGAAGAGATAAAAGGAAAACAGGGTTTAAGGACCCTGGAAAAAAGCAACATGTAAAGTCTAGTGAAGGGTTGGAGATTAAGCTCAATAGCACAGCATCCATCTAGCACATGTGAAGTCTTGGGTTTGATTCCCAGTACTGCAACAACAAAAATATGAAGTCAAGTGGAGGTACTACACTGCAGGGCAAAAGAGGAGTAGTCTCAGAGAAAGAAAATGAAAGGAAAATCAGGAATAGTGTATGATAACCAAGAAAGGAGCAAGTTTCAAGAAGAATGTTGTATCAAAAGCTATAGCAAATTCAGTTATATAAGAACTAAAAAGTATCCACTGAAATTAGAAATAGGAAGCTACAGTGGCTTTGGCAAAAGCAATTCCAGACGAATGGTGATAGTAAATGACAGACTGTACCATGTTAAGTCATAAAACCCAAAGAAAAGAATTAGAAAAAAAGTATAGACTATTCTTTTCAAGAGCTCTGAGTATAAAGAGGAAGTGGGAAATCGGGAGCTAGAGATGGCACAGGGTCAAAGGACAGACTTAAGCATGGCTGTGGCACTTCCCTGTAACTGTTTGCTACCAGATAGACAAGCAATGTGTGAGCAAGGAGCAAGACACTGAACTAATTCTGAGAAAGGAGCATCCTTAACAAATTCTCTCTCATTCTTTGATCTCAGCCCATATTTTTATGGTCCATAGTATCCCCAAACTTTTGATTGAATGTGGTCTGTGAGTTCCGTCATTGTTTGAGAACGCCATCTTTTGCCTCATCAATATCAAGTCCTTCTCAAATGCCTACTGTGAAGGCACTAGAATGATTTTCAAGCTATTCATTTTAACAAAGAGACAGAGAATACATATGCATATCTATGAATAATATATGCATTATCTATGAATAATATATATGTGCATTTGTTAATACATGTAAATATATACACAAGGACATATACACACACAACTGTGCTACAAGGTAGCATGAACTGCAAAATGAACAATATAGGCCAAAGAGCTATTCAAACTCAAACCTGGAGCCCTGAAACGATGTAGATCATGCTTCAAGGAGATAGTGTAAAGTAGGCCTGACATATAAGAGTACATTAAAATAATAAAGGCTGTTGTAGGCAAATTGTCAAAGATCAAATGTGCTTAGCAGGAAATACCTAAAAGGTGGCTTCATGAATGTATAAAAGAATCCAGATATTATTGTACAGAGGAACTACTGAAGATTTTAGAATGAGGACAGACTTGTATTGTGTTTCAGCATATTTTTACAATTAATTTGGAAAGTTGAATTTCAGCAACTTAAAAACAGAGGTCAAGGATAATTCACACTATTGTGATATTTGAAGTGAGGGTGGTAAAGATCTGTATTATCTTAAAAATATGCACTGAGGTATTGGCAATGAGAATGGAAAGAAACCTAGATACGGAAAAAGAGAAATGAGGCCAGGAGTACTATAAGGTTTCAAGCTGGAGGGAAGGGAGAATGATGATACTCTGGAAACAACAGAAGAGGAAAATTCAGAGAGCATAGTTTAATAAGCAAAGATGTTTAACAAAGTTTAACATATGTTTGGGGTTAAAATGATGGGAATATATTTGGGAACAGATTTATAACAGGTGTTTGAAAACAAAATTGGAAGACAGATCAGTACTGAAGTGGGGATTTGCAAATCAACTGCATAAAGGAAATATGGGAGGGGGCGGAATATAAAAATGGAGAAAGGAAAATGAAGGAGAATGTGCAAGAGATTGTAAAACCAGGACAGCTGAGTATTACAGAAGCAAAAAGGAAGCAAGTTCTAAGGATGATGAAGTACATAATAATGGTAAACACTAAAGAGATTGCATATTGAGACTAGTCCAGCAATATGGTCACTCGTGACTTACAAGAGAAAAATTTCAACAGGAAAGAAGGAATAAATGGGTGGTGGAAGTGATATTGAGAAGACATGACAAAAGCAGAGAGCAAAATTACTCTTGAGAAATGTGGTGGTTAGAGCTGCAAAAATTAATTAAATTGAAGGGAAGCTAGGTTAAGGGAGGGTTTGTTTCTCCCTTCAGGATTTGATGACTCTTGGCAGAAAGAACGCATTAATAAATGACAGATTGAAAACATAGGGTGAAGCAAGGTTTTATGGAAGCAGATGGGGTTGGGACAAAGAACTAAAATCTTTTTTTTTTTTTGTACTGGGAATCAAACTCAGGACCTTGTGTTTCCCAGCAAGCACTGTGCCGCTCAGCTATATCCCCCAGCCGAAGAACAAAAATCTTGAGGGGCTAACTTTAGAATAGAAGAAGTCTATCAGAAGAGGTATGAGAGAGAAGAGTGAAGATTCAGATTTTTAAGTCAAAAGGTGAAGGAATTCTCTGGATAGCCCCATCTTCTCACTCAATTAGGTAGTGAGGGATTATGTGAGAAATTTAATGCTTAAGAATTCAAGACAGAAAAATGAAGAGGTTGCAGGTGTAGTCTTAGACATGATATCATATGACTCTATTTAAGTCCAGATACATTACCTTGAGCTAGCACCAAATCTCTTTGAGACTCATAAAAGTTGTTAGAAGATTAAATGATAATGCACACATTAATTATAAAGCACTTCTTAAACAAAAGAAGTCTGACACACTTGCCTTAGGTAATGTGATACAGCATGAATAAGAGATGAAGTAAAGCATAGCTATGCAGCAGGGAAGGTAGAGGTGAAGCTCAGAGCAAGAATATATACCACACTCAAGTCCAGATAGCTTTTGGTGAGTTATTCCAGCATAATGGAGTAGAGAAAGCAGATTCGAAGCCAGGGTAAACCTGGAGGACAAGACACTGAAGAAATCTAGGTAAGGACTATTGTAAGACCTTTGTAAGCAAACTTACATTTAGAAATTACATGTAATTTACTTTTATGTAAAAGTGGCTTTGACTCGTTGATATGCTATATTTTACTTATGCTGCAACTAGACCTAGATTTAGGTTCCTCACAAAGAAAGCCAATCAGACCAGATCTTTCTCCACCTGCCCCTTATTTTTTTGCAGTGCAGAGGTTGAGCCCAAAACTTCGCACATGCTAGGGAATTGCTCTACCACTGAGCTATACCCCAAACCTAAATATGCAATACTTTAGAAATACCCAGCCATTTCACCCGTTTTGTTTTAAAACTTTCTTTTCCTATTTTGGAACCATTGAATTCCACATTTTTAAAAGCTTATGCTTCAGGTACTATGCCTATAGTGTGCATTATTTAGTACAAGGAATAAAACAGCTGTGTGTGGATCCAGATCAAGCAGGCAAGCTCATAAACAGAAAATGGTGAGACAGATTGTCATAGGTGACAGGCTTAAGTGACTGGAAATAATATGAACAGATGAAGGGTAGGGAGGCAGCGTGTTACTCTTTTTGGAATTCTGGAAATCAGGGTCCCAGATTCTAGGCGTAGCAAAGCCTCAAATAACTGAATCAAAGACTCCTGGTAAAGACAGGACAGTACAAGAAGACAAGGAAATTATAACGCTAAGAGAGCCAGGTGTATCCATCTTCCTAATTGGTGAACCCAAAGATTTGCCTCTCAGTGACACCCTCCACTCACCCATTGTGACCAGTCAGGAGCCCGCTTGACTGACGGATAAAACTGAGGCCAGATTAGCGGGGCTAGCTCAGTGTTAGACTGTTTGCTTAGCTCTCCAAGAGGCCCGGGGTTCGATTCCCAGCACCCAAACAAACACCCTAACCAGTGACCAAACTTGCTCTATTTATTTCCATTAGTGACAACTGTACAATTCCAGTTGACAAATATTTAACTCCTTTGGTCATATACACTCTCGTCCGAACGGATGAAACAAAGCCTTCTCTTGCGCCAGCCATCAAGAGTCCGGTTCCCACTTCTGAGCTCAGGTTACTTCGTGGTCCCCAGAACTCTAACTGGCCCCCAGAACCAGAGCTAAAGTGCCCTTGCCCTCAGAAAATGCCACAAGGCAACGAGCCGCGGGATTGTGGTAACCAACATGCTAGACCTAAGGGATTCCGGAACTAAAATAATCGACATAGGCCAAGAAGGGAATCCTCGCCAGCTCAGAGCCGCTGGAGAGACAATTCCCGCCATCTGGCAGCGGTCTCCACCGCCAGGAAAATACTTGACTACAACTCCCAGCAGGCTCCGGGGCACTTAGCGCAGGAGCAGACTGACAGAGACAAACACCACTGGGAGAGTCCAGTCTGAGACCGTGGACCAATCCGAGAAAGGAATGGAGGCCCTCCCTTCAACACAGCAGCGCGGATTTTTGGCCCTAAGGCTTCGTTGGTCTCCAGGGATAGAGGGATAATCTTCGTAAAATGGTAACGCTAGATATACTATACCGCTCACTTTCGACCTTTCTCTTTTCCTCGCCCCGCCTCCGACACTTAGTTTGGTCCTTCACCCTCTTCTCCAATAGTGTGAAAGGCTGTGGAACTTCCCAATCTTATTGGATAGTGATGGCGTCACTCTGAAAGCCGGTGCGGCCTGCGGCGAGAACCTCCCCTCTCGGACGGTGATTGGACTCTCAGAAGCCGAGCCGGGCCGGGATTGGTGTGAGGAAGGGCTACAGCTGAGAGAGGAGCGGAGAGATTGTGGCCGCCAAGTAGCGGAGTAGCCGTAGGGGCGTCCCGGCTGCCTCGCACACCGCACGCCCTCTTGAAAGGGAAGGACCCTGAGGACCTCTTGCCTCATCGCACAGGGGAAGGGGTGGCGCTTGTCGCGTGTCTGGGGCTATACCAGTTGGGGAGGGGGTCCGCCATAGAGGGCATGACATGTAGGGGTCATTGAGTTGGGAAGACTAGCTAAGGAGGCGCATCTGGGGAGGATCTGGGGGACAGAGGAGGGGTGGGCGTTTCTGGTATGGGATGCCGTGGAAAGGAAGGGGCCCTACCGCAGATGCTGAGTAGATCTGTGAATGATTCCTTGGAGGCACCTTCTTTCCATTTGCCAACAACAGAGCCCTCATGGTCTCTATTCAAGTTCTGGAAGCTTTGTCTTTGGGTGAGGTTAATTAGCGACTGCACTGTAGAACTGTCCAAGATCTTTTCTGGTAGTGGGCACAAACGTGACGGGACATGTCAGAAAACAAGAAGCCACTTCTGGGCTTCGTGCACAAACTCCCAAGTGGGCCTGCACCTGCGAACTCAGGGAAGACTCACTGCCCTCTGTGCATGGGGCTTTTCAAAACCCCCAGACTCTTGCCTTGTTTGCACACAGTTTGCACCACTTGTCTGGAGAAGCTGGAACCCTTCTCAGTAGTGGACATCCGAGGGGCAGACTCTGACACAAGCTCTGAAGGTTCATTTTTCCAGGAACACAAGCCTCAGAGTCTTCAGCGGCAGATGGGCATCCTGTGTCCGGTATGTGATGCTCAGGTGGACCTGCCCATGGGTGGAGTGACGGCTTTAACCATCGACCACCTGGCCATGAATGACGTGATGCTGGAGAGTCTGCGCGGGGAAGGTCAGGGCCTGGTGTGTGACCTGTGCAGCGACAGGGAAGTGGAGAAGAGGTGTCAGACCTGCAAAGCCAATCTCTGCCACTTTTGCTGCCAGGCTCATAGGTAAAGATGGGGTACCCCACCTGTTGTGGCTTAAGAGTGCAACACAAGGCAGATTACTTGGGCAGATCAAAAGAGAAGCCTTCTCAAATAACCATCCAAAGTAGAAACAATGTACAATACAATAACAAATTTTTGATAACAGTGGTTATTCTCTTTAGCCTAACATAATACCTGTAGTAATCATAGCAATAACGGTTTGCATGGTCCTCTTCAATTTTCAAAACACATTTACAGTTTCTTCAGCCATCAATCATTTATGTGGTAAATAATTGTACTAGGTACTGAAACAGAGGAGGATGAATATAATAGCAAAGGTCCTACTCTAGATCTTGATTGCTGCAACTCCTATGGAAAGGCAGGCACTATTCCTCCTCATTTATTAATTGAGGATCCTGTAGCTCAGGATATTTTGTGAGTTTTCCAAAGTCCCAGCTTGGTAAGTGTGTAACAGAACTGAGTCTTAAATCCAAATCTGGCTGTATTCTGTGTTTTTTTTACAAATGTATCTGCCTTCTCAGTGTAGATGCTGATTGACTGGGTCTCACCTCATCCTTTGCCTTAAACCCTAGGGTTCCTCAATAGCTGGTGAGTGGGCTTGTAGATGTTAACTGGAATGTCAGTTAGGCCTTTTATTACACGTGATGACTTGTTGGGTGGCTCACTGTTACTTCTTACTCTGCTCCTCCCCACTCCAGGACATTTGAACATAAAGTAAAAATTTTGAGAGTATCCTAAAATTGTTTTAAATTTCTGACTTCCATTTTGTTTTCTAACCTCACAAACAGAACAAGTTAGTCTTCATTCTATTTTTAACTTGTGATTATGTGTGATAGTTCCCATGTCTGTCTTGCTGCCAGCTAAACAGCTGACCCTGTTTTCTTTGCAGCTACTCTTATGGTGCCAGAATTAGTATGTAAGTGCCAAGTTGATATAATGCTAATGGGAAACTCTTAGTAGTCCACTTCAGTTTCCTAGGCATTTCCCTAAATCTCTAGAAGGCTATAGAAAAGAGGAATTAAAAGAGAGCTTTGATTCTACTGTTTATTGATTTCCCATTCTAATAGTGTTGATGACTCTTGGAAATTCTAGCCTGCTAATGTGGGTGACATAAGTACTGGTCAAAGGAAATGATTAGATTTATTTAGAAGGAAGCTTATGTGAAAACTAGATGAGACTTTTTTTTTAATCAGGGCCAACTTTTAATTGCTATGGCACCTGGCACAGTTTGTCTCTTGATGCTGAGTTTCCACTGTGCTCTTACTTCTAGCTTGCTGTAAGAAACCAGCTATGGGTCTGGTCTTCACTTGCCAAATTAACTCTTCAGAGGAAGTTTAAAGATATAATCTTAGCACTACAACCTTTAACAATGACATATCCCAGGAAAAAGCCCATGTGTACTCCCATTTTGTTCTAAACAACAGCTCTTTTAGATAGGTATTGGCCTCCGTGTACAGATGAATAAGTAGAACCAGAGGAGATCATGCAATTTGAGGTTCCCCGGGATGGAACTCCAATTGAACTTCAGAGCCCATCTTCCTAAAATCTCTCTGCCAAATTGTCTCCCACCTGGAATTAGTCCCTAATTTCCTCTTTCTGTTTGTTCCTAGACGGCAGAAGAAAACAACTTACCATACCATGGTGGACCTAAAAGATCTGAAAGGCTATAGCCGAGTTGGAAAGCCCATCCTGTGTCCTGCTCACCCTGCAGAGGAGCTGAGGCTCTTCTGTGAGCTCTGTGACCGTCCAGTGTGCCGGGATTGCGTCGTGGGGGAACACCGGGAGCACCCCTATGACTTCACCAGCAATGTCATTCATAAGCATGGCGACTCCATGCGAGAGCTCCTCAAAGGTACCCTGCCCCATGTGGAGACCCTGGAGGAGGCTCTGGCTCAGATTGAAGAGATGAATCGTGCCCTCCAGGCGCAAGTGGAGGCGGTGGCAGCCGATGTCCGCACTTTCTCTGAGGGCTACATCAAGGCTATCGAGGAGCATCAGGACAAACTGCTGAAGCAGTTGGAGCACATACGGGCCCAGAAGGAAAATTCCTTGCAGCTGCAGAAAGCTCAGCTGGAGCAACTGCTGGCAGACATGCGGACTGGTGTAGAATTCACGGAGCACTTGCTGACCAGTGGTTCAGACTTGGAGATCCTTATCACCAAGGGGGTGGTAGTAGAACGACTCAGGATGCTGAACAAAGTCGAGTATAGCACCCATCCCGGAGTAAATGATAAAATATGCTTCTGTCCTCAAGAGAAAGCAGGCCAGTGCCATGGCTATGAAGTTTATGGGACCATTAATACCAAAGAGGTTGACCCAGCCAAATGTGTCCTTCAAGGAGAAGGTAGGGAGGCCTTTCCCAGTGGCACTGAGAGGGCTGCGCACATGGACATGACCCTGAAAGGACTGTGGCTGGTTCCACTGGAAGAGCTCCCTTACTGACACATACTGATCAAGAGGGAATAACACCCCACCACACACACACACACACACACACACACACACACACTTACACCTCACCCTTTTATTTCTGATTTGTTCTGGTCAGAGTGCAGTTAATATTTAACACAGAGGTGAGACTTAACCCTTTCATGCTGCAAAATGTACTAACAACCAAGGAACTCAAGGATCAAGAGACCTTAGATATGGTTAGGGGTTTTATTCAGTAGGGAAAGAAATGGTTTCTTTTGATCAGTGTTCTTTTCCCTAAGAAAGCGTGTGTTTTGAACATACATTTCACAAATCAGTCTTGATGGGAAGACTATTTAAGAGTCATCCTGACTCTGGCATTGAATTCTTATTCAATGAATTTTTGTAAGTTACAGATCCCTTTGAGAATCTCTGCCCCAGAAATATCAGTTTCAGAAAATTCTTATACCCTTCATAAGCCTCTCTGTAGACCTACTACTTCATGAACACTGGGTTAAGAAACTTAATTTCATCTGCATGCTGCCGTAGTGGCTGTAATTACTTTATATTTCCCCAGCACCTTGGCAGGAGTTACTGAATTACAGAGGACCTCCCACCATGGGATCCAAGCTGGTCAGCTGTCCCCCCTGCCTATTCCAGCAGCACCCAGACTATGTGGAGGGTAGTTTGGAGTTACGATTCTCTGACAGCTCTACCAGTTTTCTTCACTGAATACCTGTATCAATCCTGAGTATTTTCAAAGTTTTCTTAAGGCTGAGGTTAAGGACCAGGATCCTGTGTGATTCAAAGGCAGCTGCTGGCTGAGAGCTAACCAGCCTCTTAGGGACTTAGAAGGGCTACGCTGGGAGGCAAGAGGGGAAGAGAAAAGAGAGGCAGCAGGATGGTTACAATAAACAGGAAGCACAGTATTTGTTCTGAAGAGAAAAAGTAAGATGGTGTCTGCTCTGGGCATGTGGTCATGCAGTTTGTCTTTGAGGCTCACTGAGTGTTTGTCTTTTGCAGATCTCTACAGAGCTCGGGAGAAACAGACAGCCTCTTTCACCCTCTTTTGTAAGGATGCTACAGGAGAGAGCATGGGAAGGGGAGGAGACAGCATCCACGTTGCAGTAGTCCCTAAAGATAAGAAGGACAGGTTTGTATTGACGCAGTTAGGTGTCACAGGTAATAAGCAGTAATGAAACTGGAAAGAGGTCCTCTGAGTAATTGGAGATGAAACTGTGGTCGTTATCTTACCTCGCCATAATGCTATAAAAAAACATAGTATGGCTAATTGGGCCAGTGTTTTGTTTTTGCAGTACTGAGGATTGAACTCGGGGCTTTGACACTGAGCTACATCCCAATCCCTTTTTTACTTTTAATTGTTAGAGAGGGTCCCTGTAAGTCCTTGAGTTGCCCAGGCTGGATTTAAACTTGCAGTCCTCCTGCCTCAACCTCCCAGAGTGTTAGAATTACAGGTGTGTACCACCACGCTTGACTTAAATATGTTTTCTTGTGTGTTTTATTTCTTTTTTTTTTTTTTTTTTTTTTTTTTTTTTTTTTTTTTTTTTTTTTTTTTTTTTTTTTGCGGCACCGGGGATTGAACTCACAACCTCGCACCTACCAGGGCAGGCGCTTAAGCCACTGAGCCAAACTCCTAGCCCTGGTTTTTTGAGGCAGGGTCGCACTGTGTAGCTCAGGCCGGTCTTACACTCGCGTTGTAGCCCAAGCCGGCCTCGCACTCACAACGCTCCGCCTACCTCAGCTCTCGAGTGCTGGGATTAAAGGCATGCGCCACCATGCCCGGCTTGTTTTATTTCTATATTCAGTTCTTTCTCAGAGCTATAGTCTGCCTTTCAGGTTGTCTTTATTTCAAGTTTTGGAATAGACTCCCAGATCTCTGTGTTAGACTGATTGGTGTCCCTCCTGCAATGTAGCCCACTTTTGCTACTAAATTTGCTACTAAATTGTGTCAGGGACATATGCATATTTCCCTGAAATTGGAGATTGGAGAAAGGATGAGAGAAAAAAGATATAACAGAAACTTGTTGAAAAAAAATACAATAACATATTCAAGGAATTTGTCTGAATATCAAACTAGTGTAGGATTTATGCTGCTTACCTTTTGTTGTAAAATTAACTTCTGAGGCAAGTGGAAGAAACATCCTATCTGAGGAACATTTAAAAGTAATATTGAGGGGGCCAGGGATTCAGCTCAATGGCACAGCACCTGCTTGGCAAGCATGAGGTCCTGAGTTTGAGTCCTAGTACCCCCAAAAAGTAAAATAAAATAAAACATAAAAATACTATCGAATGGAATGGTGTAGGGTTTACATCTTAAAATGGCAGCAGCTGAAGTAGGCTTATAAGAGGAGTGGTTTTTGAACCTTTATTTCCGTTCAGTCCAGTCAGAACAGTGGTCCAGGATAACAAGGATGGGACATACTGCGTTTCCTACACCCCAAAGGAACCTGGGATTTATACTGTGTGGGTCTGCGTCAAAGAGCAGCATGTACAGGTAAGACCAGTGGATACACAACTCTGTGGTCCTTGCATCCCAGCCCTGCTGTTTCTGTCCTCTTAGAATCTAGAGACCTTTGTTACAGGACTGGCTGCCTAGACACTGAATAGGATTTTCTTTTTTCTTCTCTTCACCATCGGAACAGCTCAGATTTTGCCAGTCTTATTTTTACTAAGAGGATACTGGTGATCATGAGAACTCTCTTTCACCCTATTTCACCTGCTGTCATTCTCCCAGTCAGGTTGTTGGAAGTCTTAATTTAGAGAAGATGCCTTCATCACGAGGAGCATTCCACCAGCAGACAAGCATGCACATTCAAGAAACTTAATGTAACTCAGAAATTTCCAGCTTTGTTCAGACTAACTGGACATGGACTTCATGATTGGCAGGGTTAGGGTTATTCCCCCTACTCTCAACTGTCTGCCTGGCCATCTGCTCTTGTAATTCTCATGTCTGTTTTACATATAGACTTGTCTTTTACCATGGTTACTCTGTTACCTCCAAAGATATGTATAACACTTTCTGATTTATGAAGCTTTGAAAACTTGGTAATATATGTCTAGTAGAGTCTTTGTGCTGACATCCGTTGACACTGGAATAATTAGAGGTTTCCTTTAACCAAGTGTCAACCCTGATGAGAGTAACAGAATGCCATGGAGCATCATGGTATGTTAGGCTTATTCAGTAGCTATTTATTTCTTACCTTATCATAGTATATGAGGAATAAGTTAGGTGTTTTTGTATACCTTAGTTCAGTTTTCTTTTTTTTGTTTTTTGTTTGAGACAGGTCTTCCTTCATAGTTCAGGCTGGCCTTGAACTCACTGTGTAAGCTCATGCTAGCCTCAAACTTGTGGCAGTCCTCCTACTTCAGCCTTCCAGTACAGGCATGCATCACCATGACCAGGTAGTCTTCTTCAAAACACTCAAGCACAGGGATCATTGTCCAGTTTAATGGAGACTAGCATACCTAGCAGATCTATAACAGAATTAGAATTTGAATCTATTTCTTTGAACTCCAAGTTGGTTTTTAAATGAATTATGTGGCAGTGAGCTTTTTATTACTGTGATAAAATACCTGGGGTGTGAAGGAAGGAAGAAAGGTTTATTTTGGCTAATGGTTTCAAAGGTTTCCATTTATAGTTATTCTTTAAATGGAGGAGAATTTAACACTGGGAAAGGTGCCTAAGATACCAAGCTGTTTTATTTTCTGCTTTTTTAGGTAATGTGGCTCTTACATGGGGATAGCTATGCTACATTCATGGATGGAAATTAGGGTGGAAATTAGAAAATAAAAATTATCCTTGAAGAAAAGGGGACAGTTGGAAGAGTTACTAATTTGAGAATGATTAACCACACACACTTAATCTTTCTTCCTTCCTTATGTCTTCACAGTCTCAGATGTGGATGGGTTTCAGATGTGTCAGGATGCAGGGGCAGGAGAAAAGAGGCTAGCTCAATAAATGAGAAAAGGGAGTCTGTGGCTGAGAAATTGGAGCCTTGTGGTTATAACAGTTGACTAATTCCCTCTGAGATTCTTCAAGAATTGAAAGTCAGAATCTTAAAGACCAAAGTCAGTCACATGAAAGTAGAAACTGAGATAGCTAATGTATCAAATGATCTACACACTTTCACTCTATGCAAGGCAAGAGGGAGGCAGAATCCATTAAGAAAAATCTTGAGAAAAACTTAAGCTGGTAATGGCATGGCCTTTCTGTCTTTCTGACCTCTTGCTGGAACAAGGCCCAGCTAATTCAGATGTCACTGAAAATGGAGCTGACCACGTGGGACATACTTAATGTGCAGGGGGGTCAGTTGCATTGTGGTGAAAAGCATGGCAGAAGGGCTGCACAGCCTCCTTGGTTCCAATTTCTCTGCAGTGTTGTCCACTTCTTCCCCTGCTACCCTTGTCTCTCCAAAGGCAGGCCCCATGATTTAGACCGTCTAGCATTTAACAATGCTCAGCACAGCCTGTCGACTCATAAGATGGTGTTTCTTGCTTATAAAGGGCTCCCCATTCACAGTGACTGTGAGGAGAAAGCACCGCCCACACCCAGGAGTATTTCACTGCTGCACTTTCTGCTCCAGTGGAGGCCAGAAAAATGCACGCTGTGCCTGTGGAGGCACCATGCCAGGTAAGGAGGAACCTCACTAGCCTCAGGCCTATCTGCTAGCAGCAGGAATCGAGCGGCAGTCCTCTCCACTGCCACGCAGCCACTAGTTTAAGCTGTCTGGTCTGAGGCTTTGTTCTAGGAAGTGTCTCTGTCTATGTATAGAGACATGATTAAAAAAAAGTACAAGCAGCTTTATTCTGAATTGTAATGGCAAGCTTAAAAGTTCTGAGGTCTTTTAGTTTTGATACAGTTAACCGATCCTGTGAGCACCGTGCTTCTCTGTGGGACTCTCAGTTTCACTGGGTACCCTTTCAGCAGGCCGAGCAGTGTGAAAAATGTAGACCCATTGTAGCTCTTTAAAAACTTTAAAGAAACTCCAAATGAGGCAGGAATGATTCAAATGATTAAACCAGGTCTGGCTCTGTGCGGGGAAGGTTGAAGCTCAGGCAAGGGAGCCAATTATTTTTTAAATATTCTATCTTGTCCTCACCCTAACAGTAGGCTATAACATAGGCTTTTGTACCTCCCAAATAACCACTTCAGGATCTGCCTCTTTTTCATTTCCATTCATCTACCCTTCTTTTTCATTTCAGTCATTTTATAGTTAAAATCCAAACTAGTTCATTTTACAGTGAAAGTCCAGACTAGTTCATCTCATTCAGTTAGCACATTTTAACACTGAGAGCTTGGGTAACCTTAGTTGATTTGCTGTGATCAGTCTTGAGGGTCCTCCTGACTATCATGAAGTCAGATAGCTTGTTCCTCTCGGGTTTTACTTGGATATTTTCATTTCCATGAGTCCAAATGTTGACAAGAGGCTTAATTTCCATGGTAACAGCTAGAATCTACTCATAGGACTGTTTTTCTCTCTTTGTACTCTGCAGGTGGGTACCTAGGCTGTGGCCATGGGCACAAGGGCCACCCAGGTCGTCCCCACTGGTCTTGCTGTGGGAAGTTCACTGAGAAGTCTGAATGCACATGCACAGGTGGGCAGAATGCATCGAGGAGTCTTCTAAGAACTGTGGCACTATGATGGTTTCCTGTGTATGAGATCAGCCTGGTAAAGCTGCAGATTTCCAGAGGACCTCAGAGCCTCATTAATTCTGAAGAGACTGATAGAATTAAAAGCAAAGTGCCTTATCTTACATTAGAGTTCAGTTGCTTTTTTATGAGTTACTAACTGGTTGTACTTGTGGATGGTTGAGCACACATTTCTCCTAAAGGTAGGTTGGCAAAGTCCTTTCTACACCAAAGAGGCCCATTTCTATTTTATAACAGGTATAGAAGTGTCTATGCCATTGGAATTTAGAGGTCATGGTGGGCATAGTAATTTATTTCCTTACTTTCGGATATGTTTTAACCTTTTAAATTTATTCCTGCTGGATGTGGTAGTGCACACCTATAATCCCAGCACTTGGGAGGATAAGCCAGGAGGATCGCCATGAGTTTGAGACCAGTTTGGGCTACGTAAGCGAGTTCAAGGCCAGCCTGCACCACACAGCAAGATCTTGCCTCAAAAAAAAATAAAAAATAAAAAAGTATCCCTGTGTTACATATTATTTTGCTATTTCCCCCAGAAAATGAAAGCCTCCCTTTTTTGCTAGCACATTTTCAGTGGATTTACTCATACATGCTTTGTGACCATTTTAATGTGACTTTGATGTTTCAGTGCGTGGCCCCTCCTCCCTTTATGCACCATACTCATCCTCTATTTTCTTACCCTAGTCACTATATGGTAGAGGGCATACAAGTCAGAAGTTCATGAAGGGCAGTGACAATGAGATAGGTCTTATACATCTATTGCAGTTCTCATACTGAATGATCTAGATAATTTCACTCTCCTCACTTCTTTTTGATTTTTAGAGAGTAATCTTTGCTTTTGTCTGTATATTTAGAAACTTAACTAGCACCTTTGATATTTACATGGTGCCTTCTTAGCTGCTAGAGAATTCTGGGGAGAGGACTTAGCACTGGTACCTAAGTCCTGCCAAGGTCTTCTCTGTATATATTTAGCATGTTATCCTGGGACTCTTAATTTCTTAAATAGTAATAAATAGCATGTATTAAATAAAATTACTGAAATTTGTAATGGGTGACTCATTTGAGTGATGAGTTAGGTCAGTCAAAGGAAGTGAAGTAATGAGATTATGACTGTCAAGTCATCATGGAATAGATTTCCTTCTTGAGGCTGACAGATGTGGGCTGTATTGGAGCCATAAACACTGAGATATTGTCTATATTCTCATCCTTTTCTAGAGACATCACCTTCAATCTCTTTCTCTAACCAAAATCTGATCTTCCCAGAAAACATTACTACACCCAATGCCCTCGAGATCTTTCTCTTTCTCCTTACATTGCTGGGCCCGTGGTCAGGTGTCCTTTTAGCTCATCATTGCTGCTTTAAGACTGTGATTCTCCACCAGGAGTGATTTGTCCCACCCCCACCCCAAGGCTCCCAAAGGACATCTGGCAAAGTCTTAGAGACAGTTTTGTTTGTTACTACAGAGCCGGATGCTAGTAGCAATAAGTGGGTATAGGTCAGGGATGTATACTAAACTTTTTACAAGGCGCGGGCCATATCTTAAAGAATTATCCAGTTAAAGACATCAGTAGCGCCACAGTTAAGAAACCGTCTGCTAGACCATTAGCCCTACTGCTGTTCTAAACATAACCTGCTTTGAAACTCATGCCTTTAAACTGTATAGTTTGCTATTTATACATGGTCCAACCATCTACAAAGCCTTATTCTTTGAAGATTATAGGATCAAGCTTGCTATCGCTCCAGTATTGCTCTTCATCAGTCTTCAAATAATTCAGTGCTCATATGGACTGCTTAGTTCTGTGACCAGTTCTCCAGTGTTCTTTTTTTTCCCCTACCTAACTTGTATGATCAGATCGTCAACCTTGATTCCATCTTCACCCTCTGATTTGTCTGTTTCAAGCATCCTATAACCATGAGCTCCTATATTTCCAGCTTATCCAGTATAAGAACCTTACTACCAATTCATCTACTTCCTTGGAACCCATAATGCAATGACTTGATGCCCGTCTTACTGTTCCTCTTCCCCCCACCATGTCCTTCCCTCCATCTTTCTCACTTAATTTCTACAGACCATCATAATTAGTGTTGCATACAATCTCCCTTGGTCATTGATTTTTGAAAGTCCAAGATAAGGTGCTGGTGGGATTGGTTTTTGATGAAGCATCTCTGTGGATGATACATGGCAGCCTTCTCACCACATTCTCACATAACCTTTCCCCTGTGTGCATATGGTCTTGGTATCTTTTCCTCTTCTAAGGATACCTACAGCCCTATTGTATTAGGGCCCCACTTAACGTTATTGGTTCCAATTTAACCTTTATTTACCTTTTTAAATGCCCATTTTTCAGATATATTGGGGATAATAGCTTCAACTTTAGGGGGTACATTTGGTCCGTAATAATTTTATATCTCCTTTTAGCTCTCAATTTCTCTGCTGTTTTAAGATCCTTAGTTTGCTGTCTATAAAGCTCGCCTTACATTCTTCATGAAATCTAATCCTATCAGTATTATCCTCAGGACTTTACTGAAGTTGTTCTTGCAAGGTCACTATCCAGTGTTACTTCTCAGTCATTCTCCTCTTTGGCCGATCACTAACATTTAACAGAACCTCACTTCTCCCTCCATGAAACATTGTCTTCATTTGTTTTATGTGAGATCACTCTTCTTAATTCTCCAGTCTCATTGTTCCTTTCTGTTTTCTACATATCAGAGGGAGTCAAGGATCAGCTTTTGCATTTGTTTTTTCCCTACTTTCTAGATGCCCTCATCCTACCCTGACTTTAAATACTATTTATACACTGATCACTCCCAAGGTATCTAGGTCCTGTCTCTATAGTATTATGTTCAACAGCTTAACATCTCCCCTTGTATGTATAACAGGCACCTGGAATTTAAGATGTCTAGAACAGACTCCCAGTTTCCAGCTCTCCCTTCCATTTGCTCACAACCACCAAATGCTTCTCCTGCAGTCGTCTTCTCTTTAAAAGGAAAACATAATTACTTTCTTAGAGACAGAGGAGCCACTGGTCTAGGAAACATGCTTAAAAGCTGTGTCACACATCATATCCAAATCCATGGGCAAATCCTATCAGCACTTCTTTCAGACTCTGTCTGCTGATCACTGGTGTCCACCTCCACTGCTATCGTCCTGGTCTGGGATACCAGGATTTCTCACGTGAAGGTTTGCAGTGCTCTTCTAATTTGTCTCTATGTCTCTACCCTTACTTCTCATACCGCATTCTTCACCCAATAGTCAGATCCTTTAAAAATATGTCAGATTTTATCAATCTTCTGCTTAAATCCTCCTATCTTACACTAAAACAGAAGCCAATGATCAGCTTCACATCAGCATGTATGACCAGCATGATGTGGATACCTGCTCTTCTCTCATTTCCTACCCATCCCCCTCTACCACTCTGTTTCAGCCAAACTGGCCTGCCTCGTCCTTCTCAGGCTCCAAGTATTCCATCTTAGGGCCTTTATAGTCAGTGCTTTTCCATTTGAAATGCACATCTCACAGCCACTTATATAGTTCACTGTCTGATTTCTTCAGCTTTCTGTTCCAGTGTCAGCTACCATCCTATTAGTGAGGTTCCTAACTGCCCTGCAGCATCTCACTCCAGGACTCCATATTACCCTGACACATCCTCATCACCATCTAACATATGTAATCTGTTTCAAGACTGGAAGGGCTAGGAGGGCAGGAATTTGACATTTAATAACTACTATATTATCTCTGTGTAGGACATTTTCTTGGCACATAGCAGAGACTTTAATATGTTGAATGAAAAAAGATCTAATTGGCAGAATTTTTAGCTTGGATCTACTTGTCACCATTTTCATAAGACTGCCTTTCTCACAAACCCCAATATTTTTCATTTAACCAGATATCATTTGGGCAAGAAATCTCAGCCTTCTCAAACGTGTTGCATAAATTATGTGCACCCGAAGGACTAGTCTTGAATTTTCCAATTACCTCAGACACCTAGGGAATTGCTTGCCAGGAAGAGACCTGTTGTATTACATCATCTTTTCCCATGTGTCTCTTTATGAATAAAATTGCAAAACTGTATAAAAAGCTTATTGTTTGTTTCAGTTAGAAAAGGTTTTAGTAACTGGAAACTACTGTAGATGAAGTGATAATGCATTAGAAAATATCTGTAAGACATTCTGGTTCTGGCTAATGCCTTAGAGTCTAAGCAGTATTAATGGTAACATAACAATTCTGCTGAAAGTATTTAAAGTTGCTGTGCATGTCAAGGGGAGAAGCTGTTCCTCGGCTGGCACAGTAACAGTGTCTTAACCCGTTTTAATCCAGCTCTTCTGATGCGTGAAAGATCTGGTAAAGTTCATCTACAGAGCCCAGGAGTTGGAGGGTTTAAGAATTCTCCCAGTGTAATGAGGTCCTTCAGAAACTGTCTTCAAATGGTGAGCATGGAAGTATCAACGAGATGTAGCACTGTGATGTAAGGTGTGCCACTGGTGTTTTCAGCAAGAAAAGAATCACAAATGAGAACTGCCGTCCTCAGGGATGATGTAAGAGGATAAACACCTTGGTTGTCTTAGATAATAAATGTACACATATACCTGTCAGCCCGCCCATACTCTAAAATGCAATTGTTGTTCAACTGTACTTCAGAGGATGCATACTTTGTGTTAGGATGGGTACAATTAAAAGGTGGTTTGATGAAGTGAATGCTAATTAAAAGTAGAATAGAGGAAAAGGCATTTCATTTGTTATCTCCTATGTATTAATGTAGGAATTCCTTCGTTACTTCCTCAAAGATCTCTGTCAGAGCCCACCCAGCTACACATGCCTCTCCATAGCAGTAGTCTTCATGGCACAGATTCATGCCTATCTTCTCTACTGAACTCTGTAAGTCTCAGGAAAACAGGACCATACTTAGTTTTGCTCCTCCCTGTATTTCCAGCAATGCTTGGCACACAGTAGGTGCTTGATGTATATTTTTGAACTAGTTTATTAATAATTAGGCAACACAAGTATTCTCCCTGTTATGGCTTATATCTAGATGTCCCCCTAAAGCCTCATACATTCATAGGAGGAGCTTTTCAGAGATGGTTGGAACTACGGTGTGTGATGCTGGTATTAAGGGTATGTGGTACTGGATTAGTTCACTAATTGGTTCATCATAGTTCATGGTATGGATAATGGGGAAGCCTACTCTGGGTGTGGGTGGTACCACCCAAAAGGCTTGTAGCCTAGATGGGACAGAAGGGAAAAGGAGGCTTGCTGCCTTCTTGCCTGTCCTGTCATGGACTGTTTCTACTCTGTGATGCTTCTCTGCCCTGCTGCCCTACCTTAGAACTAGCTGACTATGGACCAAAACCTCTACAAACTATAAGCTAAAAAAACCCTTCCTTCCTTTAACTTGCAGGTGTCAGGAATTTTGTTCCAGCAATGAAAAAGTAACTAAGACACCCCCCATCCTTCCTTTCATGCATAATTTCCACCTACACTCAGAATTAGCTATGCAATCTGGGATAAAAGGACTCAAGGTAATAGACACATTCTGTGGCTACATGTTGCCTGTACTCCCTCTCTAGGTTAGGCTGCTGTTTTCATCTGCATCCTTCAGCTACTGACTCCCGTAGGACAGTGTATTCATCCTTCTATACCTATTGTTCCTTTTTGGAATGGCACATAACAATGAAACAATAAAAAACGTTCTCTTCAAATTCGTGTTCTTTGAATTTTTCTAGATAATGTGAATTTCAAGCAAAAATTTTAAAATTGCAAACTTTGGCATGGGTTAAAACTGACCCTAATTTCATTTTCACCAAAGAAAACAATATAATCTAGGTTTTATGTGCAGGAATTCAAAATTTCTATTATATTTTCTTTGTACCTACAGGTATGCTTTTGGTTTTTCCTGTAGTCTCTTAGGGCTATGTAACAAATAACCGAACAACATCCTACATTATAAACCCAATTTTTTCAAAATATTGGGTAGACATACAAATTTTAGATAGCCCGAGAGACCACTCCAAGTACCAGTGGCTCCACGATTATCCTAGTAGTGCAGAAGAATCTGGCTTCACCTTGGAGCCCTACTAAGAGTCCTTTCATTGAGCAAGTGATAACCAGAGGAACATCAAGTGTTCATAAATAGCCAGACTAAATCACAACAATTGCTAGAGAATGGGGTCATGTCCTATAAATGCATAATTCTGCCTATTGATGTTTCCAGTGATCGAATGGCAGCAGGAGTCCTGGATGTGGTCTTGCTATGCAGTTCAGGCTGGTTTTGAACTTACTATGTAGCCCAGGCTGGCCTCAGACTTGTGGTGATACTCCTGCCTCAGCCTCTTGAGTAGTGGGATTATGGACATGCAGATATGCCTTCCTGCATGCAGTTTTAAGAGCCTAGGATTGCACCCAGCCGTGCTATACACTGATGCCTGTCCTGCCATGGACTGTTTCTATTCTGTGATGGCCCTCTACCATGCTACCCTGCCTTAGAGTCACAGAGCTAAATAGAATCAAACTATACAGACCTTCCATGAAGGAAATTCTGTCCCTTAAGAAATTCTTTGTAAATTTGGTGCCCAGAAATGTAATTTGGTGACACTCACCATCTGGTTCTGTCAGCTGCACCCGTGTTCTCATGTTCCCACAGCACTAGCCACAGCACTAGCATGTGTGTGGTACTTCACTGTTTATAAAGCATTTGTTACCTCAGGTTATTTACACCCAAGTCTAGTGAGGCAGCCAGCAGTAGTGGTTATCACATAAAGGAGAGCTGGTTGACGCTATGTAGCACCTCAATTAAATCACTATATTGTGGGTTACCAGAAGTTACTGAGACACACTGTCATATGCAGACCTTAAGAAAATGATGTGCATCAAGTAAAACAGACATGAGTCACAGAAGACATCAGACTGCTAGTTATATTAGTCTATGAGACATTTCCACTTGAGGATTAGGATTTAAGAATGTATGCTTGGTGTATGCCATCCTATGAGGACAATGGTTCCTGCTTTCTCTTCATCGACATATCAGTACCATCTCACTGTTTTAGGAACACCTAGACATAAATTAGGTGGCTTTGCTAGCTTACCATTACAAGGAAAATTAGAGAAAGTTTTTAAGGTATCAGGAGGGATCTTACAGTCAAAAGTTAAGGATTTCTCCCCTAAGAGCCCTTGGAATGTACACTAGTAATGTTCATCTCACACCCTTCTGATTGACATTACTATTTGGTCAAACAAGTGTTACCAGTGCATATTAATAACAAATATACCAGTGCAGCATGAGATATGTATTAGTCTGCCATTTTAGAGATGAGAGAGGCTGAGATATCCACCTAATCTGTAACTAGACTAATGGAAGACAATTAGCTAGTGGCAGAGATACAATAGGGGCAGAGGCAAGGTTTGTACATTCCTGCTGACCTGGGAGCCATTTGTTCTCGAGTGGCTCTATACTTTGGTATGTTGATCTGATAACTCCAAAAGGGTAATCTTACTGTTTTCATTTCCTGATATTATCAGGACCTCCTTTTAGCTGTTAAATTCTGAAAACATGCCCACCTTATAAATGAGGAAACCGAAACACAGAACTTAATGATTTTGTCCAAAAATCAGTAGTTGAGTTACACACCCCTCTAAGGTGAATGTATAAATTAGAGCTAAGTTGAAGTTCTCAGCAGGACACACCGTCTTTACCTCTGTAAACCTTTAGATCTCATCCTGACAGTGAACCTTTGCCTGACCTCAGTAATCAGTCTAAACTATGCCTGGCTTAACAAAGGGTTTTGTCTCTTTACCCAGCTCAAAGGAAGAAATGTCTCTAGGAAGAACTATTAATTGTAGCAGAAATTAGCAGAGTAAGTTTTGGGATAATTACTAATCAGAAGAAGGAAACTTGTTTGTTTTCTGAAAAAACTCTCAAGTGTTTGTATTAAGATACTAGCTGCTAATATTAACCCCCAAATCTCTATAGCTTAAAAAAAAAAAAAAAGATCTCTTGATCATGCCATAGTCCCGTGCAGGTGAGCTGAGTGAGAAAGAAGTGCACTGGGGAAGGCTTTGTTTCAGAGTCATTTGGGGACCTGGTTTGACAAAAGAAACTATGGCCAAACTTAGGTTATGAACCCAAGACCCAGTAGCTCACCATTCCTGTAAGGCCATGTCATTTCCCATTAGTCCTTCTGGTTCCAGCAGAGTTAAGAGGGAAGAACCATTGTAGAGAGCGGTCTAGAAATGCCTGACTTCACTTCTCTTCATATTCCACTGATTAAAACTCAGTAATGGGGGCATATCCAACTGTAGCCAAGACTAAGATGTGTACTCCCTCTGGGTGGCCAGAGGAAAAGAAAATGGGTTTTGATGAACACGTAGCATTATCTCTGCGACAATGTCAAACACATATTTATTTCACTATACAATGATAACACAAATACTGAATGATTCAATGAATTCTAAATGACACAATACTAAATCCTACCAATAACTAAAATATGGTACAAACATTAACACAGTACCAAATACTGTGATATGTTAGAAATACTGTGATACATGGTACAAATATTAAATGATATAATGATTGAGTGATATTCACATGATACACTACCAATTGATATACTACTAAATGATAGTGATGTAAACCCTCAATGACACACTGATACTAAGTGAAATAATGACATAGTACTCAACATGTTTAGGTGCAAAGCATCTCCTCGACCTGAAGCTTGAAAGGAAAAACTGCCTGGATTGAGACAACAGCAGAGGAATGGCTGGCTGAGGCAGCTACTCTCCGCTCAGCCCACTGAAATGCTTACAGGACCAAGAAGAGATGACACGGCCAGCGAGAAGACAGGAAACTATGTCACAGATGGTAACCAAGGTTCTTGTACCAGCTAAGCTAAGAAAGGCAATGCAGGGCTTTCTGAGCTTTGCTGAAGCTTATGTACGATTTTGCCACAGTTGTCTATCTGACTGAAATAATTGATTGGTTTCTATGTTGCTCAAAGCAAGCTGATTAATTAACATAATTGATTAACCAAATGTTTAACATAATAACCCATCCTCACTTCTATAGATAAGATTATGCCTCATTTTGAGGTGTATGTAAGGTTTATAAGTGAAATAGAAAGCAAGAACAGAGCTCATGGGTCATGGCTAAGGTGTTTTTCCCAGATCCTAATTAAAACTGCAATGCCACTTCTCTGTGCCCTACAGACGGGAGATTAGATGCCAAAAAGGACTCTGAGGTCAGCCAAGGTTAGCTTGGTGAAAGATTCTCCAGATCCTGATAGAACTTGTTTGGCTAAGTCTTTCTTTTTTTCTTGAAGCTGCAAGATCTTCTCTTCCACTGTCCCCTCACAGATAAATCTGAAAAATAAATAAAACTATCAGAAACTCAAAGCAGCTTATCTAATAGTATATTCAAGCTTCTGTTATACTTTATTAATTTTATTTCTTCCTTCAAGTTTTCTCAGAATCAATTACAAACTATGTTTAGGAGATCCAAACCACTTGATCAAATATAATGTTCATTTAAAATATGTGACTCAGACTGACTTTTTTATTTTCATTCTGAAGCTAGTGTAATTAAGAAAGCCTCAAAATAAGCAAAAGATATCCCTATCTAGAAAAACTACAGAGACCTAGTTTTCCTCCCAAAAGCTCCATCTTGATAATCAGAAGGCCTCAAAAATGAAGTTTTTGTCAGGTATACGTGAGCTAGTTCAGAGTCTCATTTCTTGGCTGGTGACACTCAAAATAGCTTTTTCAAACTAAGGATATGCACTCTTGTCATTCATTTTTCAACAGTATTTTTTTAAAACATTAATCTTAAATGGATATACCTTGAGACCATAATATTAAGTGAAATAAATCAGACACACATGCTTAAATATTGCATGGTTTCTCTTATATGAGAAATCCAATATAGAAATAAAGAGCAAAATAAAAGATAATAGGAAGTAGGAAGATAGATCTGTCTCAAATGATGGTTTGAGATGAAAGGAAGGAGGAGAAAGGGGAGGGGAAGGGAATAAAAAAATTAAGATGTGTTCTGTACAAATATCAGCACCCCACAAAGAATGTAAACACATACTAGTAAAAAATAAAAAAAGATTTC
Source organism: Dasyprocta punctata (assembly GCA_004363535.1). NCBI lineage: Eukaryota > Metazoa > Chordata > Mammalia > Rodentia > Dasyproctidae > Dasyprocta > Dasyprocta punctata. The sequence continues at coordinate 10,085 of RJWM01017037.1, read as the reverse complement.
AATTTCATTCAACAAGTATTGATTAAGCACTTGCTATATAACATGTGAGAAGAATACAGTTTTGTTCTGAAAGTGAACACAGCAGAGACATGAAAACTCAACAATAATAATAAACCTAGTAAGTGCTATAATGCGAGTATGTCCAGTGTAGGGAAAATCTTTATAGGATGCTCAAACAAATGTCCATTAAGGGTTCTTTTTGTTTTGTTTTGTTTTGTTTTTTAATTTTGAAGAGTTAATTCTTAATGTATGACTTGGCGGATAAGCACAGCACCGCCAGATGAGAGAGCTGAGAGGGTATCCCAGGGAATGGAAACATGTAAAACTACTGTCTGATTTTAGAACATGCTATGTTAGAGGAACATCACGTTATCCAGTCTACCTGACCAGGTGAAGGAACCAGATCGTGAGTGGCTGCACATGGCATGCTAAGCTGTTTAGATATTATCTCTAAAAAGTCATGAAACCACAGCACCAGGCATGGTGGCGCACTCCTTTAATCACAGCACTTGGGAGGCTGAGGCAGGAGGAATGCTGCAAGTTCAAGACCAGTCTGGGCTACAAAGTTAGCTCAAGGCCAGCCTGAACTGCACAGTGAGACCCTATCTCAAAAAGACAAAAAAAAAAGGGAAACCACTGAAGAATTTGAGTGGACCATCACAACCAGATTAACTATTCAAGAGGAGCCCTCTATTGGTGATGCAGAGGACAGGGAGGAGCAACAGCTGGAAAGAGAGAGATGGTAGTGGCATTGGGAAGAAGGGATGGTTATCAGAAACACTTAGAAAATACAGTTAGAGGACTTGGTGAAAAGTAAGAAAGAGGAAAGGGTCTAGCTTCTGACACTTCACAAAGACAATGATTAATAATTTTGATATAGTAGGAAGAAACAATTTCAGTCTGTGGCATTTTGATCCTGGAACATGGAATTACACTTGCTAACAGCATGCTGAGTAGGTGTTTGTTTTAGAGCTGAGTGCATAAATGAGTGAATAGAGATGAGTGTGTGAGTGCTCTGATGGAGATATTTAGCAAGATTTGGATATTTCTGTCTCATGGTTAGGAGATGGTGGAAATAAAGACATTGACTTTGGACTTACTGGAGTGAACAGAATTTTTAAAGAAGGAACATACTAAATGAGCAGAGAAGAGACCTAAGGAGGAAAATTAACATCATCATTGCATTTGGCAAATTCTGGAAGTCATGGGTACCCTTTATTAAGAGTAGTTTAAGTGAAATAATAGTGGTGAAAGCCAATTCACACAGAGTGAAAAATGAGAGATAAGCAAGTAAAACACACATTGTGATATCTAAACCCTTCAGGAAACTTGGTCATGAAAAGGAAAAAACTAGGGTCATAGCGAGAGTAGACTATAGCAGTAAGGTAAATTTTCTTGTCCTTAAAGATGGAAGGCTCCCAAATAAAGGAACACTGCAAAACAGCGAGCTTGTGCTCTTCAAAAAGTCAGTGTCAGGAACAAGTCACCCTTCCTGGTAAGTGGCGTGGATTCCAGGAAGAGAAAAATCAGCGCCTCCTGAGAACCTGCCATGCTGGGTCAGGGAGGATCCAACCAGAAGACAACTAGCCAGCCTTCCTGATAAGTGGTGCAGTGGGTTCCAGGAAGAGAAAAGTCAGCACCTCCCGTGAGCCTACCTGCACATGGGCTGAGAATCAACAACACACCGCCCACCACCCCCACCCCTGCCAAGCAACCTGCTGGTTCGGAGGACCGGATAAATTGAGAGCAACTAAGGTACATAAAGCAACTAAATGCTTGTATTGTTTGGTTGACTTTGCAGGCCTGGGGCCAGCAGTCTGAGCATCTCTTGGGAGGATGGCAGTATGCAATGCAGCAAATATGGGGGATTCCCTTCTATCTTGTCTTCGAGGCCCAATATTGTTCTCACCGTTTTGCTTTATTCAGTATCCTGTTTTGATTGGTTTTATTCTGTTTTGGTTTTGGTTTGATTTTGCTATACCTGATGGAATGGACAACTATTGTGAAAATAATAAGATATACTATAGTAGCTACTGTTGTTTTCCTAGTATCTTGCTTTGAAGTTCTGTACCAATTCTACTGCTTTGTTTTGATTGACTTTGTTCTGTTTTGTTTTGTTGGATTTTACTATCTTTAAAATAAATTTTATTTTTATTTATTTATTTATTTGCGGTACTTGGGCTCGAACTCACAACCTTGCGCCTGCCCGGCAGGCACTTAAGCCACTGAGCCAAACTCTTGGCCCTAGTTTTTTTGAGGCAGGGTCGCACTATGTAGCTCAGGCTGGCCTTGCTCACACTGTAGCCCAAGCAAGCCTCAAACTCACAATGCTCCTCCTACCTCAGGCTCCTGAGTGCTGGGATTAAAGGCATGCGCCACAAAAATAAAATTTAAAAAATAAATAAATAAAACCAAACTGAAACCACAAAAAAATAAATAAATAAATAAAAATAAAAAGCCAGCGTCAGAAAACAAAGAAAGACCGGGATGCTGTGCCAGATTAAAGAGGCAAAGTCATTGACAACTGCGTGTTACGTGGCACCTGGGTGTTTCTTCTGCTGTGAAGGTTATCACTGGAGCATACTATGAAACTGAATAAGGTCTGGTGATAATAGTATTATATTGGTGTTAATATCCTAATTTTGATAATTTTATGGTGGTATACGTCAGAGAAAATCCTTATATCATGAAATGTACCTGAATTACTTAGGGATAAAGGAGCATTGTGTCTACAACTTAATCTCTCAGGAAAAAAAGTTTATTCACATACATACATACACACACACACGAGGATCAGGAACTTCTTGGTACTCTTCTTGCAATTTTTTTGTAAGTCTGAAATTATGTCATAATAAATATTAAAAGCAAAACATTAAAACAAAGTTCCTTGGCCATAACCATCTGTATGGCTACCTCATATTGCTTGTTTGCTTCCAGACCACAATATACCTGAGGGTATCCCTTAGGAGATCACTACTGAAGTGATTACCAAATACTTTACATTCTATTAAAATACTACCCAAGAAAGGTTTTCACAAAGGCAGAGCTTGGAAAACAGTCTTGAGGACTTTACTTACCTGTGTATGACAACATCTTTCTGTTGCCCTACTCGGTAAATTCGGTCACAAGCTTGATCTTCAAGGGATGGATTCCTGTTAGAGGAGAAATAAAAAAGTCTATCCCAGATGTGATGACAAACTATAGCTCTTGGGCCAAATCCAGCCCATAGCCTGTTTTTGTATGCTTCTTCAGCTGAACACAGTTGCTGTATTCTTAAAGAGGTTTAAGAAAAACAAAACCACAAACACACCCTCAAAGAAGCACAAATGACAAAGAACTTTGCCCTACAAAGCCTTAGATATTTACAGAAAAGGTTTGTCAACCTATGTTGTAGGCTATAATGACCTAATAAAGGCTAATACCAATATAGTCTTGCCCTCTAATGAAAAACTGGGGTCAGACTACTAATAACAACTCTTAACACTATTATCAGTTGATAACTAGAAGTAATGGAGGTGAAACCAATAGTCAAATATACTCCTTAACCAGTTGGATGACCTTGGTAAGTTCTCTACTTACATTCTTAGGCTTCAGATCATTATTTAGAAACTTGAGGGCTGGCTAATGTTCTTAATATTTACCTTTTTAAACTTTTAATATTTTATCATTCACCTAAGAGATTTGTTTCCTTTGTTATGGATTTTCATTTTTTCATTTTACCTCTTTAAATCTTGGATAACATTTCTCCATCTCAGAAAACAGCGTAATTCCTAGCATGCTTTCTTCATTCCCATGTATTCAACAGAGGTCCAAGTAAACCAAACATTCTCCAAGAAGATAATAACAGGTTGGTCTGTTTGTACCAATCTGGGCTACCTGGATAATTAGGTAATCCCAGAAGGAGTGCCTTGTGCAGCAGTCTTTGATGGGCATAAATGGAAAACCAGAAACTGGTACAACTTACATTAGACTTTCTGCTAATAACACATTAACTCACTCATCTTGTATCCAGCACAGATACTGTCATGTTCCTGGCAGTAGCACTCCATATAATAAAGCCAAAGGCTATATATTAAGTACATTTCTAACACCATTAGAAAAGCCCTTTGCCTTTCTTTTTAGAGTAATGTTTCTAGGATTAAAATTTCTTTAGATCTCAACAAATATGTCTGGAATACGGTTTCTAGAGAACAAGTAAAACTGCACAATACAAGCTCATAGCCTGAGGAAGAGCCAGGTTCCCAGTTTCTATGGAAACATGTTAAATTAACAATAAAGCGAATGAACTATTTTAAGCAGTCATTTGAAGTTTGCTCAAGAATTCAGGAATGTCAACGATCCTTATATCCTGTTTAGAGTTGCATTTACAGATATGCACAGACAGAGGCAACTCCATAAAATGAGTCCACACGTGACATAAGAAGTCAGCCCCTGCTGCCCCTCTAGCACCCTGGTCTCCCTGATATGCTGTAAGAACTCAAGGAAAGTCCAGAATCATTACCAGTGCATGTCCAGAAGAAAAAGATGGTTTCCTCCAGTTAGATTTAGGCCAACACCTCCAGCCAAGAGAGAGATTAGCATAACCTTTAAAAACATATATATATATCATTAATTTTATACAGACTTGCTCTCACAATACATTTGGTATAGGTTAGATCTTAAGTGTCTCTCAAGGGTCTACAGAGTAAAAGCTAATCCCCAGCATGGTATATTGGTGGTTGTGGAACCTTTAAGATGTGGGGCCTATTGAGAGGTCTTTCCGTCATTGGGAATATGCTCTTGAAGGGGATAACAGGACCCCGGCCCTTTCTTCTCTTTCTCCTTTTTACTTCCTAGTCACAACTTGAGCAGTTTTGCTCTGCCATGTACTCCTGCCATGATGTGCTGCCTTGCCACAGACCCAAATCAACAGGGCCAATTAATCAATACCTCAAACATTTAAAACTGTGAGCCAAAATAAACCTTTTCTTTTTTATAAACTGGTTACCCAAAGTATTTGTTATAGTGATGAAAAGCTAACTAAGACAGCATCTTTCTTTTATTTTAGGTTCAAGTCCAATGTCAGAACAGGAAAGCAACATATTCCTATCTATTTTTTTCCTGCTATCATGTTTTGAAACATTAAGATGCCATCTCCCATGCCTCACTTTTGAATAACATCTCACATCTCAGTTTTTTAGAAGTTAAACTCAAAAAACTGACTGCACACCAAAATATATGAATACTGTAATTTTAGAGCCCTGGGGTGATCAGCTCAATAAACTTTCCTTTAACCAGATTTTGCATATTCCATCAGTTCCTCTCTATTGCTGTAATAACTCTCCTGCCAATCATTCAACTAATGTTTTCAAAATTCTTATAATCAATAATAAGATGATTGTTCTTCCATTTCCTTCCATGCTTCCTCATCAAAATCCCAACTTTCCTTCCAGGCTTGCCTTCTCTTGAAAGATTCTCCTGATCCTAACCAGCTCTGCCCCAAATCTCCTCATTTAGAGGAGGAGGTTAGTCCTCATTTTTTATTCTCTTTAGAGTACTTGTGCTGTTTGATAAGTACCTTCGTAAATGTCTAATAAATTATCAACATTTGGAGGGATCAAGGCTGTGAATAAGTTTAAGTTGAATTTCTGTATTATAATGTTCTTTGTGTAATTAATAAGAATTTACTCCTTAATTATAAAGCTCTGCTGGGGTCAGCTCATACCTGAGGGACCCCGGAGTGGTTAAATGCCTCTACCAAGTCCATTCTCTGTTTGGGGTTGACAGAGCCATCGATGGTGGCATAAGTTAGTCCATGCTTCTTAAGGTGCAGTGCTACAACTTTCAGCATGCTGGTCCACTGAGAGACAATGACACTGGAAAGCAGGATAAAATAAAAAACCACCCCTAAAATAGATTAAACAAACTCATTGGCAGAGTTTTCATCGCCTGTTAACCTTAAGATAGTTACAAAATGCCAATAAGGAAAGGCCTCCTGTTACACAAGGGGAAAACTCACTATCATGGTTTGGATGAGTGTCCCCAAAGCCTCATGTGTAAAGGAAAACCTTGGGCACATGCCTTTAATCCCAGCACTCAGGAGGCTGAGGCAGGAGGATCATTGTGAGTTTGAGACCAGCCTGAGCTACAAAGTTAGTTCAAGGCCAGCCTGAACTGCATAGTGAGACTCTGTCTCAAAAAATAGGGCTGAGGATTTAGTTTAGTGATGTAAGCACCTGCGCACGAGGCTGAGTTTGATCCCTCGTACAAAAAAAAAAAAGGAAAAACTTAGTTCTGACCCAGTGACTGGTGGTGTGCACCCTTTGGACTTGAGCCTCCAGAACTGTGTGCCAAATTAAATCTGCCTTTATCAGTAGCCCTTATGGTTTTGTTTTGCTTTTGCAGTGCTGACGGTTGAACACTGGGCCTTCACACTGAGCTACACATGTATCCCCAGTCATTTTCTTTTAAATTTTGAGACACAGTCTCACCGTCACTAAGTTGCTTAGTCAGGGCTTGAACTTGTGATTCTCCTGACTCCGGCTCCTAGAGTGCTGGGATTATAGCTATTTGCCACCATTCCTGGTTTCTGTTAGCTATTTTGTTGTAGTGCCATGAAGCTAATACAACCCCATATTTAGGTAAAATTGTAAGTTTATAATACTTCCAATTATTTGTAGGATCCATTTTTATCTTGTGCTAAACAAAATCAGAAACAAATGATGGTGAGATTAATGTAGCAGCTTCAGCCTCCTTGTATTTGAAGGCCTAGTGCTCATCCAAAGATCTGTGGTCCTGCAGAAAACAGGTACCATAGCCAGGCATGGTGGTGCACGCCTCTAATCCTAGCACTTGGGAGACTAAGGCAGGAGCATCACTGTGAGTCTGAGGTCAGCCTGGGCTACACAGTGAGATCCTGTCTCAAACAAAAAACAAAAAGGAGAGAGAAGGGACACCAGCCACCCACTGTGACAGCCAGAACAACACATTGTCGCTATGTCACATTTTAATTAGCTTTAAAATTCTAGATTAAAGAACTTGATACATACAAACACAGATGTATCACACATATGTAAAGTATAACATGGGTGGAAATGAACCCCATCTCAAGCACGTTAACAGCACTGCTGCAGCTCCCTGCCTGCCTGTCCCGTCACGCCCTTGCATTCTTCACAGAATTCGCTACTTTAAATACTGTTTCAGATTCCTCACTTACCCTTTTCAAACTGTGTCAGAAATATTTTAATTAGAAATCATGGGGAATTTGTACTATAAACTCAGTGCTTTTTGCAGAGTTTAACTCAAGGTCCTGATATAAAAAGCCCTGACTTTTAAGTATGAGCAATAGCAAATTTCCCTGCTTAATGAAAGGCAATGCTTGGGTAGTGAAATAACACATTTACCTCTTTTGGGACCCTGAAGCTCTTCGGATTGCCTCCAATTCTGCCAAGAGAGATGATATCTGCGGAAAAAGTAACATTAATGTTGCAGTGTAAGCAATCCACACTTCTCCATCTTCTCTTGCCTAAATTACCGAAACTGTCTCCTGGATGCCACTCCTGGATGCTAGTCTGATCCTTCTCTTTTCCACCTCCACTGCTGCAGCCAGAAACCTACTTCTGAAATGTAAGTTTGTCGTTTCCTTCCCTGAGCTGCAACCCCTTCCATGGCTTCCTGCTGAACATAAAGCCAAAGCTCCTTAAAACAATCAGCTGGGTCCTTGTTGCCTGGACTGCTACTTACTCCTCCTGGCTCACTTCTAACCAGGCCCTCCTCAAACAGCCCTTTAATCATACTAAAATTCTTCTTCCAATAAGCCACGTGCTGTCTCATCATTGTCTACTCTGTCCCCTTTACTTCAGAACACCTTCTATGTCAGCTTAATGTCACATTTCAAGATCTCCCCAGCCCTCAAAGTACAATTTAGGGGCTCACTGCCTATGTCCTACTATAGTGCCTTTTGCTTTTACTGTCAGGAGCCTAATCGTGTGAGATGCTAATTGCTCAAGTATCATCTCTTGCTTCCGGGACTGGAGATGCTCCAAAAGGTCAAAGGCAGCAGGTGACTGTGTTCATTTCTATACTCCATTCCCAGTACATGCCTGGATAAAGTGCTATCCTAATATTTGCAGAAGAAAGTAAAAGATCTTTACCCACTTAAGGATTGCTTAAGAGCACTGAAGAGGACCTGCTGAGACTGAGGAGCAAATGCAAAAGTTTCCACACAAGCTCTCTGAATATTTACCCCTGAAAACGCGTTCAATTCCAGATGGTGGTAGCCAGTAAAAACACTTGGGCATGACTTTGGGGAGCAGCTAATTTCATTCCTCTAAAGTGAAAAAAGACCTTCTGAAACCATCTATGAGCCCTAAAGTTCATATCCCAGGATGGTGGAGCAGGAAGAAAACTAGCCCAGAAATCTACTGGGAAATGACGATAGTTCTTGCTCTGCTGCCCATGGCTATTCCACCTTGGGACACAGATTCCCCCTCAGTCAGGAGGGCCTTGAGCCAGATAAACTCTGAGATGCACTGAGCTCCCGCCTTCCAGAAGCCGTTATAGGAGTAACCTACAGAGCGCCAGCCCATCAGTGTGCATTCCAGTCTTAACAAGCATGCTGACATCTACAGGGCAAGGACAGTAGCGCTGGACTGAACAGGAGAAAAGCAGACCTGTGTATTTTTGGTTAACAGTAGAACAGACACTGAAGTGCCTGGTGTCCTGGTCACTTGAGGGTGTGGAAGGTGCCATGATTCCCACGTGAGAAAGCTAGCAAAAGGGATTTTGAGAAGCCTGAGGTCGGAGGGCTAGATTCATGGTCCATTAGCTGGTGTCAAATTCCAGTAAGACGATTCCCTCCCCACAGGAAACAACCTTACATGGTTGAAACTAATATCAGTGCGTTTATTTTGTTAAAAAGCTTTGTGAATAAATATTGTCTGAGTGTTACACAAGGAACACCAAGTCTTAGAAATAAAAATTTAAACATAATAGCTAACTCTGAAGGCTCCATAACAGGACCTCTGTCCACATATGGGGCTTTTCGTTTATTTTCCTCAGCTATTTGTGGGAAAGACCTAGGGAAATGTTTTAAAATTTTAATTAAGATGAAGCATTTCTTTCTTTAAATAATTCTAGCTCTTTGGCAGTGACCTCCTTTCTAGTTTATGTTTTTTTAACAAGCCTCTGAAAAAAGTTTGAGGCTAGGACTGACAGCTTATGATCCTAACAGAGAGAAACAAGCCCCACTTTCAGGGCATGCAGGATAATGGAACACATTCCAAGCCAACAGAAAGGCTGGATTCGAGTTACCACTTAGTGCAGCTTCCTCTAACAGAACTCTCCAGCCTTCAAAAGCTCGGATGAAAACAGAACAGAAGGACTAATGAAGACAGAAGGCTGCACAGGAAACAGCACTCTCAGATAAATCCCTCAACACGGAGAAACAACTGGCGCTCATGTGAGATACACAGTCTCTAGGGTCCAGTCTTTGTGGTTTTCCCTTCAAGCTTTCCCTCAACAAATTGCTTGTTTGCTTAGGCACCATCGCCAGCATAAACCTGGTGGCCTTCTTCACTAATAATCCGTAACCGAAAGGCTGCCTTGATGGCAGAACTGTCACAAATCACTATCTGAAAGACTACTGTGTGATAAGGCTTTCGTGTTCTTTGTGATACAACTGAGGTTTTAAGACTAGAGGGAGACTCTCACCAACCAAATGAGGGGCTCCAACACAGGAAAATGCACAAGAAACCAAAGCTCTCTACTAAAAGCAGAGGAACAAAAGTACCTTGGTGCTCCCACGTGCGTCTTCAAAAAGCTCCACCTTGAAGTACGTCCCATTAAGGGAAACAGTGGGAGATGGCTCTGCGTCATGGAGTTCGGACAAAGTCAGAGCACTAAGCTGCTCTTCCAGGGACAGGACAAGGCCGTCGCTCTTCAGTTCAGCTGGATCCAGGGCCTGGGGGGAACACAGAAAAGGGACAGGAGCAGCTGGACAGTCACGGCAATAAGTCTTATTAGTTGCTGATAAGGTTGTGATTATTTAACACTTGACAACAGTAAAATGTCTTGTAATTTCTCTTCAGTAACTACTTAAAAAAAAT
>RJWM01017036.1:12498-44154 GCA_004363535.1 Dasyprocta punctata | reverse complement strand
AAGTATTAAAGGACATAAAACTGCAGTACTGTACTATATAGTACAATCAGCAAAAATTACGGTACTGTGTTAACAAGGTGTACTGTATAAAAAGTCATTGAGACTCTATCAGATGTATAAGAACTGTACAAAAAAGATAAATACACATTTTTCAGAAGTGCAAAAGGAAAATAAATATATGAAAAGATGTTCAACATCATTGGTCATTTGAGAAATGCAAATTAAAACTCCAGAGATTTCATCTCAGTCCAGAAAGAATGGCTATGATCAAGAAAACAACTGGAGGGGCTGTGGGGAAAAGGAACTCTTCTCTGCTGTTGGTGGGAGTATAGCCTGGTGCAGCCACTGTGGAAATCAGTGTGGAGACTTCTCAGAAAAACTAGGATTAATGGTCCCATTTGACCCTTCTGGGCATCTCCTCAGAAGAATTAAAAGCATCATACCACAGTGATACATGGGCATTCATGTTTATAGTGACACATTTTGTAATAGCTAAATCTTGGAAGCAACCCAAATGCCCATCAACCAACGAATGGATAAAACAGATGAGTTTTTTTTAATACAATGGAGTATCACTCAGCCACAAAGAAGAATAAAATTGAGACCTTTATAGCTAAGTGGATGAAACTTGAGACCATAATCATAAGTGAAACAAAACGGACACACATGTAAAAATATCACATTATTTCTCTGGTGTGAGAAACTGAAAATGTAAATAAGATCATTAATGTACAATAGATATTGTGCAATAGAAAGAAACTGTTCAAAAGAGAAGGAAAATAGGGAAGAGAAAGGGGGAGGGGAGAGGAAGAAAGGGGAAAAAACAAGAGAAAGAAGAATAAAATGAAAATCAAACTTTTTAAACGGAGAGGGGGAGAGGGTTTGAAAAGAGGGAATGGGAATGGGAAAAAAAGAGGAATCCAGATATATCATGTACAGATATGAATTGCCTATAATGAATGTGGTTATTATGTATACCTAAACTGTACCAATAAATTTAAATTAAAAAAATGATGGGTCCTAAGTCTGAACAGTTATTAAATGTGTATGTCATTAAATGAAGAATATCTGTATTAGATGTCATATTATCAAAATAGTTCAATGAAAATGATTTTTCTTAAGAACACATGCTGTCCAATAACCTTTAATATAAAATACAGCAGCCACCAAGAAATCATCACAGCAGCTGGGTTCAGGCAATTTTGATCCCTCACATATCCAAAAAGGCAGGGATAAAATATCTTCAGGAAATCCAAGATATCTTACAATATAGCAATCACATAGAAAGGATTCATCAATAATCATGATGGCAAAAGAGATGCAATCCAGATATGACCTTCACCAAATCAATAAAGCATCTATTCCTATATTTCCTCACATGCCCTTTCCTGACCATGGAAGCTGTGTTTTCAATATGTCTCATTAATGAAAGAGCTTTAGCAGGTCACCGCAAGGGGTCATTGAAAGTAAAACACTGCTAATAAGGTATCACAGAACCATAAACATATTTGGCTCTGTAAAAATCACTGGAAATGGCAAATATTCTTGCTGGTGAAACTGGGATTAATGGAGCTACTGCTCTGTCTTACTCTGCAGTAAGTGTCTTGGAACATAGAAAGACATATAAAGTATGTAGCAAAGGAGCTGCCTAGCCAAGAGTGTAAGACAAAAGTTAGACGCATACAACAATAACAGACCCAAGAATAACAGGGATAGGTAATTGTTTGATTGTTTCCTGTGGCTCAGGAATGTACATATAACCCTTGAGAAAAGGTGCACATCCATATGATATGAGACATTTTCATTTTTCAGAAACTTTCAAAGGTAACATCATTTCTAAAGAGTTTGGTTATATGTGAGAGTGTATTTAACTCCAAATGAATCAGTTTTATTATCACCTGAGGAACTATTGGAGGCAAATAGTCCTTAGAAGTGAGTCCAATAAAGAGTGCACTAATACATTTTCCTGGCCCTTTTGCACAGCTCTTCTGCCTGTGTCATATGTGATCAACAAGTCTCATAAGACAATGCTCCAAATTACTTCCTTCTTCATCAAGACAGGCAAGCCATATATATTTTGGATATTGAGGCAAAAATAGCAATCTCCTATGATTGGTCATAAGTCTGAGTGGCAGGTTGTAAATCCAAACAGTGCCAGTTGGTTGTTAGTCTGAACAGTCATTGAATGGGTAGGTCATTATAATGGTTGATACATTGTGTCGACTTGAGAAGTTTAGAAGTTTAAGCAACTCATTAGGGAGCTAGAGTCCTTACTTAGTAAACATCCTCATCCTGTGCAAGAGGACGGCAGGGAGATGTTGTGAGTGCTACACCCATCTTAGGCAGTGATAGCCTACTTACAATTTAACAGAGGAAGAGAAGCTTGCTTCCCCACTTTTGCTCTTGCTGTTTTTGCTGTCTTCTGCTGCCTTGAAGTGTTGCCCCTGTGCCATGCCACCCTGCTGTGGAGCAAGTTGGTTATGGGCTGAAACCTCTACAAACTGTGAGCTAAATAAACCTATCCTTCCTTAATTTTGGGTGTTATGTATTCTGTCCCAGCAGTGAGCAAAAAGTAACCATGGCTGAATTCATTACCAGGAGTGGGGCCATTGATGTGACTACACATGACCATATGGTTCGAGAGCCTTTGGGAATGACTTGTCAGAAGAGTTTGGAAAGGCTTGAAGATGTCACTTGAAAGACTATATCTGGAATGCCTTAGGATGTTTTATATGGGAGATTCTGGTCAGAGCTCAGAAGATCAGAAGGCTGATAGAATCCTGCTGGTAAAGACCAGGCTTAGGAGGCTTCTGCTGGGAAGGATTACATTGGGTGCTAGACTCCAGATGATGTGTGTTATGGCTTGGCAAAAAGTTTGTCTGCATTTTCCTCAAGTCCAGAGACTTTGCCTGAGACTAAGATTAAAGGCGGTGGATTAATTAATCTGACAGAAGAAATTTCAGGGCAGTCTAATGTTGAGGTGGTGGCATGGCTATTGTTGGGAGCTTTTAGCCACGTGTGTGTTGAGAATAAAGAGCAAAGATCCCAGCAGGGTGATTTAAAATGTTCTGAGTTTGGCCAGAAAGGAAACTCTGGTAAAGTTGTGGACTACAAAGACAGAGACTAGAGCTTTCCGTTGCTGAGAAGGAACAGGAAAATATAAAAGATGGCTTGTGGGCATCAGAAGAAGGAATAAGAATCTGCCCTTTGCAGTCTGAAAATTACAAAAGTGAAAGACATTGATTTGAGGAGAAAGCCACAGAGCACCATGTTCTAGAATAGTGGAAGCATAGAAGATTTGTTCCTCAGAATTGTATTCAGAGTGCCCAGTGATGCAAGCACTCAAACCTTATAGACAAGAGAGTGGAAAGCCTGACTGCTTCAGGTGGCAGCAGACCTTGGCAGCATCCACATGGTGCTGGTTTTAGGTGCATGCAGAAGCAAGAGTTATGGGGTTAAAATAGCTTCCACCCTGGTTGCAGCAGGCCTAGGAGGCCAGGCAGTGTGCCCCTGAGAGGGCAGTGTGCAAAGCTGTGAGTGTGAAGCCAAAGGTACAGTGGAGACCCATAAGTTTGGAAAATCCAGGAATTTGTATAATTTAAGAAAACCTGCAAGGAGAGAATAAAGCCAGCCCAAGAGAGAAGCTGTGGGAACTACAACAAATATAACTGTCATAGTGGTAAAATCATGCAAGCCCTTTGGAGCTCACAAATTGCCACAGATTGCTTCAGATGCTGAACTAGGAACTATAGGACTTAACATTTGCCCTGCTAAATTTTGGACTTGCTTTGGTTCCAATCCTTTGTATCCCCCTGTTGGTAACTTTTGAAAAGAAAATGCTTGTCTTGTGCCATTGAATGCTGAAAGTGTTTAACTTTGTTTTTATTCATATAGGGGCTTGCTATTAAGAGTTTGCCATAAATCTCAGAGAAGACTTGGGACTTGGACTTTTCGGCGATGCTAAAACTGTTAGGATTTGGCAATTCTTGCCAATGGACTTAATGATTTTTGCATAAAGGCATGTACATGAGCTTTTTGGGGGGGAAAGGGACAAAATGTTATTATTCTAATGCAATATAATATTGATAGACAATACTGGTTTTTAAGGATTATTAAACCTGTTATAATGTTCAAATTGTGAAATGATAAGAATAAGCATGGCTTTGTATCTGCAGACTGATTTAAAAAAATGTATCTGGTTGAAAGTTGACAAGATGGATTGTAATGGTTGATACATTTTGTCAATTTGAGAAATTTAGAAGTTTAACTAAGCAACTAAGCAGGGAACTAGGGTCCTTACTTAGTAAACATCCTCATCCTGTTCAAGAGGAAGGCAGGGAGATGTGAGTGTTACACTAGTTCTAGGGGATGGTAACCTGCTTACAATATAAGGAAGGAAAGGAGAGTTGCTTCCCCAGTTCTGCTCTTGCTGTCTTCTGCTGCCTTGAAGTGTTGCCCCTATGCCATACCACCTTGCCTTGGGACCAGCTGCTTGTGGACTGAAGCCTCCACAAACTGTGAACTAAATAAACATTTCCTTCCTTAGTGTTGGATGCTGGGTATTTTGTCCCAGCAATGAGAGAAAAGCATCAAAGACAGTCATGAAATAAGGAATATCTGTATGCAGTTAATGTTTGACCAAAATGTCATTTTGCCATTCAGGAGTGTACTAATTTTGTTCTTTCTAACTATTTTCACATTAAATAATCTATTCTGTTACATAGATTATACATAGCATTATGTAGGGATTCAGTTCTGCCCATTTGTTTTTATGTTGAACCAGGTCTTTGCATGATGGAGATGCTAAACAGTTATTTTCTGTATGGAGAAATAAATCAATGAATGGATGGAGAAGACAAAGTTGATTCATTATATCTTAATAAGAAATTTAGAGTATCATCTTCATTCCCTCTTGTGGGCATGCTGCTTTAACTGAAATAAAACTAAGCAGTACCATTAATTCACTTCTAAGCAGTGTCTTTTTTGCACATTCAAGAGTTAGCTTTTGATATTTGTTATATTTTAACACTATGCTTGTAACAATTACTCAGACACCAGGTCTGCTTGCTTCATTACTCACTACCTTTACTTTTGAGTTACTCATGCCCTCTATTTAAGTTAGTTTCTTGGTTTTGATTCATTTATTGGTTGAGTGAAGCATCTCCTTGAGTAATTTTTTCAAGACAGATAAACGGGTCACATACAGTACTCCTGAATCATTTTGTGTCTGAGGAGGTCTTTCTGCTTCATTAATGCATATTAACTTAACTGAGGTTAGAATGCTTGGGTCATAGACCTTACCCATGAAACTCTGAAAGTGTTTCTCCAATAGTCTACTTCACGTAGTGCTGTGTTAATGTCTCTTGGTATTTTCATAGTGAGACTTCACTGTTTTTGGTATAGAAACTTAGAATATTACCTTTATATTCAAAAGTTCTGCAAAGTAGATTGATCTTTGTTAAATTGCAGGTTGATTTTTATTGCTACCTTATTGTTCTTTGGCCCTTGAATGAAATGTCTAATTTCGCTTCATCTCAAAAAAGCTCAAAGATAATTAAATTATTCATCTCTTTGCATTCTATAATCTTGCCTCCGACTTACTTAATTTCCTGGTTTTCTTTGTCTGGCTTCTTCTATCTTTAATGGTTGTCTTTCACCTGATTATCACCTTGTCTCTGAGGTTTAGATGACATTCTAGAATCCTAATTCTAAATATCTAAATATCTTCTTTTTGTTGTTCTGAAGAAATGTATCCATCACTTTTTGGATTGATTATAAGATTTGTGATAATGATTTACTTTTAGAAATCATTGCTAATACCAGGTTATCCAAACTAGATTAGGAAAAATGGTGAAAGATTTCTTAGGAGAAATTTTATTTCTTAGAAAACATGAATCCAAATGCCTTTGAGGAGTCTTTTACGTTGAACTGCTATATTTTTGTATATCATTGAATTTCCTACACTCTTGTGATTATATGGCCGAGTCTGTGGTAATACAACATGTGATTGGATTGCATCCTGTGATGCTATGAGAATTATTAAAACATAAACACAACTCAACTTAAACAGAAAAAAATGTTAACATTTATATATAGTTTCTTCAAAATCTATTTTAGGATTTAATGAGCTACACAAAATAGCAGCAGAGCTCTTGACAGCCAGGATGTGGTGACAAAGTTCACAGTAGGCCTGCTGCTGGTTTCAGCTGAGTTACTTTGGGGAGCAGAGGGTGTAGCTCTCAAAGTTACTGAACTTTGTCTATATGGTATTTAAATCCATCTTCGGTGCATAATTTTTAAACATTAACTTAGCAGTGACGACTTCCAAATAACAACGGTTTCAATGATGAGGCTTCTATCAGTCCCCATGCCACTGCTATTGACTGAACTCACGATTCATGAAGACCTAATATACGTTCAGGAAAGGCAAGATCAGATTCCAAATTAGGAGAAAGAAAGAAAGATGATGACAAAGATATTTAAGTTAAAATAAATTCAATAATTAATTTGACAAGAACACTTGAATATTAACTGTGCAACTCTTTCCTATTTGAAACCATTTTATTTGTGCTATCCTTAGATGTTGAAGCCATATTGAATATTGTGGCAATTGAGCATATACATTCGCAGGTTTTGGTAAATTTGTGTCTGAATCTTGACTTCGGTACTTTGTTGGTCACAAGCTCTTAACCAAATAATATCCACACTCTGTGTTTTTGATTCCTCTCCTTTACAGGGCCAAGTAGACTATAACATTACGAACCCAAGCAAAAATACATGGTGTGTCAAGTCTGCCATTGCGAAAGTACACATTAAAGTTGATCCTATTGTTACTGTGCATAATGAGAACACCGTTAAGCATTGAGGCAATCTTTCAACCAGAAAAAAAAAAAAAAAAAAAAGAATATCCTTCTTTGGAAATGTGGGATTGAGAACCATAGACCATTTCCTTAATTTTTAGGAAGTTCTGATTAACATCCAAGACTGTGTTTAATAAAATACAGAACATTAATAAATTCAAAGAACTGCCACATAAAAGAATACATGTTTCTTATTTGTCAGCAAGGGTTTTTCAAACTTGTCTTCACATTAGTATGACCTAAGGTTCTCTTAAAAATCTCAGGGCCCAAGTTATATCGTAGACCAAGTAAACTACAATTTCTGGGATTGGCATAGAGGTTTCTGAATTTCTAAAGTCCTCCAGGTGATTCCAATGAGCAGGTAGGTGTGAAAGCCACCATTTTTATATACAATGTTCATATCTAATGTTTAGTTTCTTCATTTGCAAAGTGAAAGTAATAACACATTTCCAAAAAGTAGACTTTAAGATCAAATGAGAAACGTGGAAGCCAATTTCTATATCGCGTGGGTCAAGCATAGTTAATTCCACAAATTTAATTTTCTTTAATAGCTACTTCAAATGATCTGAAATCTTTTAGAAAGGATTAAGTTTTATATGATTTGAGATCAAAATATTTTGTATCCTCTTCTTAAAGTCTTCAATGAATGAAAAATATTAAGGCCCAAATAATATTGAAAAATCTCTATTGTTTTAAAATTTTCCTCACATATCCTTTGTTACTAAGAACAGTGAAAGTGTTTATCAGTTCTGACTGCAGAGTGAGCAATGTGTTAGACCCTCTTTCTGAGAGAAATATCTCCTCACTCAGCGCACTATACTTTATTGACGTCAATGTTCTGAAACAATTTGTTTGCTCACTGTCTCGCCAAATCAGTGACAGTAAAAGTCTCAATAACTTTTTAAAGATGTGGTTTGTGGCCAGTGACAAAACCACATAATATTATCCACAAACGTCTAGAACTGTAATTGTTTTTTTAAAGAAACAATCTACCCATAAAATAGGTAAAAAGATATTTAACAAACAGCAGCTTCAAATGGTTTCAAAATGGGGGCATTCATTGCCTTTGTTCTCCTAACAGGATACGTGTCTACATTATACCCACTTTTGTGATTCATGGCACAGATTAAGCTTATGGAGAATAGAAACTCAACCACTTAGAACCACTGTGCAGACTATTGTTGGCAGATGATATGAAGGATTTATGATATAGCATCTTTAAAAAGACTTCTAGGCTTTTTAAGACAAGATTCTATGATCAAATAGCATCTCTGGAGGTAATTTATTAAATTGTTGGCATTATCACAGTATCATTTACTATTTCATTTAGTTACATCAAACTGACTTGTGACCAGTTAAAATCAAATGAAGCTATCCCCAAACATATGTCCACTATACCTTTGAAAGAAAAAAAATATGGAGTCATATGTACTGTTGATGTGGGACAAGTTAAAATAAATATCTTTTTACCAAATAACCTTAAATATGTTAAATGCACATAGGAAAGGGAGTCATTGGAAACAATTATATCATATTTGAGGAGCTAAACAAATATAGTGTTGATAAATGTGGGCTAGGTAGATTACAAATTCCACAGTGACAACTTCTAGCTGCATTTCTCATTGATTCAGTAGTCTCAGGTTATGAAATTCTCTACTTGTATATAAAATACACAGGTTTGATGGACAAATTTAGATTGCATTATTAGTGGAATTTCATTACATGCTGTGTTTCCTTGAGTTCAGAGTAAACTGTAAAGAAATTAGGATTTCTAGCACTAGTGCAGGCAGAGACAGGACTTAGAAAAGTACCAATATTACAGAATTTTCCCCTCCACATTGACATTAGTTTTAACTTCCACATAGAGAGGATACTGAAAATAGATTCTGTTTAAAAATTTAGAGTGAAAGCACAGCATGGTGAAGAACATTCTCCCAATTACAAACAAGTCCCTTACAAGTACCTTTAATAATTCTTATAGAAACGTTTCCTTTGAAAGCAGTATTTTGTCATCCTGAGAAAAAAATAAATGAATACTTTCCCATCCTTATGGGACAACAATTATTTAAAAATGGTGCATTGCAGGAAATAGAGACAGGTGTGTTGGAAATGATAGAGTTGGGTTGCAAGGTCAGCAGAAATTTCCCCAGAAATTAGGCACTCAGGAAAAAATCTGCTTTCTTACTTACAGGTTTTCTCCTTTTCATTTTTTTATATTGGACATTCTCAGACCAGGTTATTCTTTACATCCATGGTGGGGCTCATTTTTCAGACAATGTGGGATGATGTTCAAGACTCAACACATAATCATTGGTAAGACCAGTGCTCTGGCTAACAGTGTGGAAATATTTACTTTGAAAAGCTGTATCATAAATCAGAGTATGAGAATCATATTAAACTACATGTCAATAAAACAACCCTGTCCTGAAAGTTGACACTTGACCTGTAATACTCGCATATAAAAATTATTTTCTGTTGCCCATATGTAATCTGAGTCCCTTTTATGTATGGATAGAATTCAGAAAGCCATTCTTTTCTCTTGGTTCAGTTTAATTTTCTCTCGCCGGTAAAGCTTAATAACTAATGTTTTAGGGCTGCCTGTGCCATTCATTGTCTTGTTCTGTGCTGACTTCTGTGATTGTCCTCAACCTCCAGATGCTGTTGAAGTCAGTCATATCATACTCCTTCTTTCTTCCACTGTTTTCCATAATTAACCTGTCTTGCTCTTCACTTCAAATCTATTAAATATTGAGATATTATAGAAGAAACGTATGCCTTTTTTTATCCTATTGGTGATTTTCATTACCATTCATAATTAAATAAGTTGTACTTTAGAAGTAGATGGACTAAATTAAATAATGGGATTTTCCCCTCTGAATCCTATGTGAAGTCAATTATACGACTAAGCTTTAATCAAGTTTGTAGACAACATGTTATATATCATTAGTGTCATGAGAGCATAGTGGAAGTAAATAAAGATTATGGAAACTGATGCCTTAAATTTGAATTTTGGGTGACTTACCTTTATACAAATGGTTTTGACAAATTATTATATCTCACAATTCCTCAATATTCTAGGTATGAAATAGGACTTACAACCAATACTGATTGCAGAGAACTTTGTTGGGGAGCAGCAGATGGGTGTAAACTGAGACTTTAGTATTTACCCAAGTAAGATGCAGTATACTTACGTAGAAATAGAAAGTCAAGAAGAATGCAATAAAAACAGAGATAAACATGTTGAGGCTTCCTGATGTTGGCACTGCCGCTCTGTAAACAGGAAGGAGTAGACAAGCACAGACCTGTGGTAGTTGATAACCTCAGCCTCACCACTGTGGTGCACAATGGCCCAGCTTCATAAACCCTGAAGTTTTTCTCTGGTGATCTCTTAGCACAACCTGCCCAATGTAATGCACAGCCAGTCTGAAGTGCTTGGAAATTTATGTCATCCCTGCCCTGCACAGCAGTGGACTCAATGAAGACCATAGCTTCTTCTCCCTGCTGAGGTGCTTGCGCAATGCGTGTTCTACACTGTTTCCCAGCTCTCAGGCCATGGGAGAAAGTGTGCTGCAGGTGCTCACAGCCATAACCTGTTTGATAACGTATTCCTGATCAGCTTTTTCCCCTTCTTCACCTTGTGCCTTCTGCTATTGCTCCCTGGGATATCATCGTACTGGAAATTTCATCTCAGTGTTGGTTTCAGAAGGACAAGCAGTCTCTGCTGCCTCTCAAAGCCTTGCAGATTTAAATCCTCCTGGGGCATCGTTTGCCTTGGCTGACTATCTTAGTTTCACAGATTTCCTTCAGTTGTTCTCACACGTTTATCCCTAGTCTCCCTTAGCTCTGTCCACACGTTTTTCTCTCACTGTTTCCAAAGTCGTCTCCTTTTCCCGCCACAACATTTAACATCTACTCATTTTAATGATGTCATTTCCAAAATTCATTATTTTAGAGAAACTTCCCTTCACATTCCATGTCACACCGGATTCTACTCTTATATGCTATCCTATGAATTAATCCTCATTGGCTTTAGTGTGGATTATAATGATGCACATATGCAGATACGTGACTGTCTTCCCCAACACAATATAAAACTCTAAGAGGGCAAATATCATTTCTACTTTACTCACTATTTTTTTCGCAACTCCTTGAAAATGATTGTTGACTATTGAATTAATAAGTACAGTATTAATGACCAGTAGGTCAGGTTTGAGTGTATGTTGGTGTGTAAGTATTTATTTATTTGTTAAACTTTTCAGTTGCCTGGAGTTTTGCCTAGTAGTTATTCCTTTTGGATGAGAAGAGTCCTGGATTTAAAATTCCCTTATGTACACCATGATAGAACTGAACCACCCCATGCTCACTCTCTGTCTAGGGTAGCATTGGCTCTGGGGATGTGGGTTGTTACAACAACTATGATGGGTGGGGATCTTGCAAGTGAGAAGGAGGTGACCCTGACAGCAGATGTCAGAGAAGACTTGAATCTTCGTGTCAGCTTGTGGAGTGGCCTTGAGTTGGAGTTGAACATTGGAAAACAAAATTCCCCCTCTGCATTTTGCTGATGACTTTAGATGCTTCCCTGTTTGGGGCCTGTTTTTCTTTTCAGTTCCATGCCACAGAACTGCTCAGTGCATGGTTTAATCCACAAACTAGAGTTGACCTGTATGGGTATTGTCTGTTTTAGAATTTCTTTAGTCTGCTGGGACTCTTCCTTGCATGATTCAATTGATAGGTAGAGACCGTATTTAAAGAGAATTATAAAAAAAAACAAAGAGCTGGGTGTGGTAGGGGAGGCCTTTAATCCCAGCACTCAGAAGGCTGAGGTAGGAGGAGCGTTGTGAGTATGAGGCCAGCTTGGGCTACACCAGTGCAAGGCTGGCCCGAGCCACATAGTGCACCCTGCCTCAAAACACTAGGGCTGGGAGTTTGGCTCAGTGGCTTAAGTGCCTGTCTGACAGGCACGAGGTTGTGAGTTTGATCCATAGTGCCGCAAGAAAAACCAAAACAAGCAAACAAACAAAAAACCACAAAGAAATTGATAACAGAATGTTTTGATTTTCTAATGGAATACGGTGGTCACACAAGTAAGATGCAGTATGCTTGTATAAATGTGGAAGCACATGAATAATACAACAACAATGGAGACGTGCCTGTTTTCTGGTGTTACTAATCCTGCTCTACAAGCACAGAGGCATGCACTAGAGTGGATAAAATGGAATATCAGAAACCTAAGATTTTTTTCATGAAAGTGTGAATAAAAATGTATCATCAGTGAAAAACTGCACAAGGTATTAAGACATTCTCAATTTGAGTAATCACTAAGGAAATACAATGAGATATCATCTTATACTTGGTAGAATGTTTGTGTCAAATAGGCAAAATATAGCAAGCACTGGCACAGAATTGGAGAAAAGGGAACGCTTGTGCATTGTGGATGTGCATGTAAATTCATGCAGCCATTATGGAAAAAATTAAAAAAAAATTACCATATGATCTAGAAATCACACGTCTGTGTATATAAAATGAAATTGTTAAGTTGAAGAAACGTTTGCATACCCGTGTTTATTGGAATACTATTCACAATAACGGAGGCATGGGATCAAAGTGTCTATCAACAGATTAGTATATTAAAAAAGGTTCTATGCGTATACATCTGAATATAATTCAGTCACAAAACGACAGAAATCCTGTTAATTTGTGACACTATGGACGGGCCTGGAGAACCTTACGCTAAATAAAATAATCCAGACTCCAGAGGATATATCATCATCACACTCTCATGTGGCATCTAAAATGTTGATATCATAGAAGTGGAAAATATCCTGGTAGTTACCAGGGGCTGCGGCAGTGGGGTGAACCAGTTGGTCCAAGGTTACGAAACTTGATTAGATGGGAAGAGTAAGTTCAGGAGACCTATTGCATGGCATGCTGACCACAGTTAATTAAAATACAATGCAATACAATACAGTACAATACAATATTATTCTTAAGAAGTGCTGAGAATAGACTGTATTTTCCCCATAAAAATGACAACCATGTTAGGTAACACAACTGTTAATTAGCTTGACTCAGCCTTTATAAAATTTGCATGTATTTAAAAGCATTAGGTATATGAGAAATACAATCAATTTTATAAATGATGTGCACACTCAATTTTAGATATTTATAAAAGAAATATATTCAATTTCAATGTTGACTTTGATGAATTTACAAAAGGGAAAAGACACGGAAGAGAAAAATAGCTTTTGAAAATTCTTATCAATTTGTCATGCGAGGTAGTATTCTGACATCCCTAAAATGTGATTCCTATCAATATCCTCCCAGGATTTGAGTTCCACACCTTCTTGTAAAATGTGCAAAGGAGAGGCAGTACCTCTCTTCTTCCCTATGTTTCTTCACATCAAATGTGTAGGGAAAAATAATCTACACAGCTATTGGTATAATGCAATCCACCCTCCCAGTTCTTGCTAGAGAAATCTCCAGATACCTGCAACAAAGTAACAAAATTGCTTCCTATTTTTCTATTTTGGGTAAACAATGACCTCATTCTGGACTTTGTTTTGTGTGTGCTGACATAGTCCTTGTGCTCAGAGCAGTTGTCCATGATCAGCTGCACCAATTAAGGACTCACTCCCCCAGCGTGGTAGTCAGAAGAGCAGGGAGACTCAGAATGAGCCCTTGGGGAGGGATTCACATGTACAAATGAAATTAGAGTATCAGTAGAGAGGATACCTGTTTTTTTTTTTTTTTTTTTTTCCTGGAGCAAAAGGAACCTTCAGGGAACTGAACACCTGGTGAAATGGTTTGTGCAAATTCATGCAGTGATTTTTTTTCATTCCTGTAGGGGAATTAGCAGAGTGCTAAAGGTTTTAAAGAATTCAGATGAAAAGCCATCTGTTCCCTGGGCTTTGTTCAGTCTCAATTTAAGGATGGCTTTGGAGATTTCCTATTCCCTAATTAATTCCTCTAGATGAGCTTGTGGGGTTGGCTCAATTTATTTTTTGAAAGATGAAAAAAAAAATGCTGCCATCAATTAGTCCTTTGTTATGTTGCGACTGAGATGGAAATAGCTTTTTGCCAAATAGAGCGAGGAGCTGAGAGATGCTTGTATTTGCTATGGCCAGGTGTCCTTTGTCACTAGGCTGGGCTTTGATGTAAGTACCATTCTCTTGGTCTTTCAGATAATTGGTGAGAAAGTACCAGGGCCTTATAGAAATCTGAGTAATATCTAGCCTGAAGCACAAAACCAAGGAAACCAAAGTATTGAATAGAAGTCATATTTTAAAGACCCTATTTGTTCTAAGAATTTTACTATTCCCACTAGCAATGCATTTTAGCTGAAAACTTCTAGGGCCAGCTTTTTTATGTGGACGTGCACTAGGCAGCAAGCTAGAGGATTAAATAGGGCAGAAAGGAAGGGATAAGAAAGAAAAGAAAATGGGAAAGAGTTAAAAAGAGAACAGGGAGAGGAGCAGGGAAAGAGCGTCTTCAATGCATGGACTATGGGTTCAGCAATATAAAATAGTGTAAAATTGTAAAGTTCTGTCTCCTAGATTTTGTCTCCTCTCAGAGTTTAAAGCTGAAGCCTTGTGCAGGAACCTGCATTCAGGGAGAGATACAAAGAAGTTTGAGCACTTTTCAAGAATAATATTGTATTATATTATATTGTTTTGCATTGTGTTGATTGTACTGCATTGCACTGCATTGCACTGTTTGAGGATCTCAGTTTCACAGGAGGTTGAAGTGAGTCCAGTCTAAGGTCATTCTCAACAGCTCATTGAAAGACATCGTTTTCAACAAAAATGATCAGTATTACTTTAAGAATATTAACTATTTATTAACTCTAGACTTTTATCTTTTGATGTTTCTATTCCTGAGTGCCTGAGTAGATCTCTACTCTCAGTCCTGCCTGGCTGGCTCAAATCATAGGTTGCTTCTCAGTGTACATAGAGCTTTGAGGTTTAGTGTGGTAGGAAGAAAGATGGTGTGAGGTAGGGATTGTGACTGGTGCATCAGGATACAATGGAAAACCTGAGTCTTTTGCCTGGATGGATTGTGGGAAGAAAAAAGACCCTGGCAAGGAAGGAGGACAGTGGATTAGGTCTATGCTATATATTTACTCTTCCAGCCTCAAATCTTCCAACAAGTGTTTTAGTCAGATCACTGAAAAGAAACAAAACAGGCACCATCATTTCACTTACTGTTTGAGAATTTGAAAAGACAGGCTCTCAGGATATCCCAGAAATGTGGAAATACTTATGCACTATGTGATGTAACTGGGGTTAGTGTGTACATAGACGAGTGCAACATGCGGGCATCCAGAATTTCCCTCTTGCTCTGTAGCAGAGTGGATATGGTCGCCCATGACAACCAGAAAGAAGGGAGGTGATGGATTGGCACAGAACCCCTTCTAACTGAGAGTTTGAGGATTGACTGATTACCTGAACAGGATTGTGCTGAAGTCATGGGAAAACAGTATGATGAGGGGGTACAGGTGACCAAGAGTCAAGGGGGACCTATTCAAAGACGAAATACCATTCTTTGATGAAGGCTGCAATAGCACATAGCATGATCAGGAGTAGTAGATACCACAGTGATACAGGCCAGGAAAGCAACTAACAGGCAGACACAGGACCTTAATGTCATAGTGGCTCATGGATACTCAAACAGCATTTGATCCCCAACCCACACACTTATGTACATGCACACACACACACACACACACACACAAACACAACACAGAGCACAAGAAATCTCCCATTGTAGATGAGAAAAGGAAGAGCTGGAACACTGAAGGCCGAGCAGATAGGGGGCTCTGTATAAATTAAAGGGAAGGAGGTGACCCTTTATATTACATTAATTTGACACAATAAATTATAGACTACATTGGTTTTGTGCATCTGTATGTAGCATAAAGAAATTTGTGTTCCATACAAACATAGAGGAAATAAGATCAAGAAAGAAAAATTATTTGAGAAGAGCTGTTTTAGGTCTTTAATTGGGGAATGAAGACTTTTGAAAATTTTTCTTGGGAAATTTTGTTACTGTTCAGTGTCTTCAGATGAATTTCAAACTCCTTTCCAAGAGTCTCTATCAGTGACAGCAAAACTTTTAGAGACCTAGTGCCCAATCTGTGTTCCAAAACCCACTGACTTTTTGTTACGTGGCCACACTGCAATTAAAACTAAATACTGAAGTTTTGCTTAAGAAAAAACAACTCATACTTTAGAGGAAAAGCACAGTAACAGAGCTTTCAGTGGTACAAACACTATAGGTTTGGCCCCACTGCTCTATACCTTATCAAATCTGCCTGCTACTTGTCTTTCTTAAGGGCATTGCTGTCCGTTATGCTCCTCCTCTTCTGCTGGGTTCTGAGATGCAGAACTTTTGTTTCTCTCCGCCATCTCCTTCTCCCGAGTGCTGCACAAACTTTTCCCTTTTCCTGGCATGACATCCATTTCCTGCTGATAGACATGACATCCATTTCCTGTCTCCCTCATTCCCTCCTCCACTTGCAACTCTGAGTGTTGTAAAGCTCCTCAAACAGACACCTCTGCTAGTGACCCAGCTTTTAATGGTTCCCCCATTGGGCATCAGGTACCCACTTTTGGCATCTAGTCCTATCACTTGACTTTCACCAAATAGTGTTTTTAAATATCTAAAACAAAGAGAACCAATTCAATTTAAAAATACTCATCAAAATAGTAGGAGAAATAGTTTTGACCTACGTGCTTCTTCTTCTTCTTTTTTTTTTTTTTTAGTATTTTTAGTGACAAAATGGTAGGAGTGATGATCTCTATTAATTTTGCAGTGACGATAAGCACAAAGGATATTTGGATCTATCTAACAATTGTGATGTAAAATGAGAATATCTATTATTTCTATTCTGTGATGATAGATTGTATTAATGCTCCAGTGGTTTGCTGTCTACAAGTACTATGGAAGGGAATGAGATGTTTAAGTTAGAGTTATTGAAAATACAGATATAATACGTTTACCATCCCAAGTTCATGATGGTAGGTGAAGAACCTTTGTCATTTCTGCTTGATTTTTTTTCACCTTTGGAATCCGATAATGAGTGCTTTCTCTGTCTCTATGTCATGCCTTTCATAGCACTTAGTACCATGGATTGGGACCATGTGTCTGTTTATCATCTAAGTATTCCCATTAGATTATAAACTTCATGTAGGAAGGTCTATCTGGCTGTAATGCCCCACAGTACTGAAAGCCATGAGAAAATTCCTCATATATAACTGTGGCAATAAATGAAATTTTTTTTGCTGATTGTATTTTAGAGATTATGAATAATCCTCTTCTCAATTTCATACAACATTACAGTTTTATAGTTTTAAATATATAAAGCAAATATTCTATTTGTACAAGACACTGAAAATGCCTTATGTTGATTTCAAGAACTCAAATAAATAATACTCTACAGATATCTACTTGCTGGCACCATTTATTATCAATGCAGTTCATCAACAGTCTGAATTATGTGCATTCATTTGTCTACCTCAGTTTAAAGGTTTGTCTCTTGGGTCTGTTTCTAAGGGTAGCACCTTGTGCAAAGGGCAGTGGCATAGTCTAACGCAAGGCTAAATTGCGCTACCACACAGGTATGCAGCTCTCTTGTTCTTGGGATAAAGCACAACCCTGGGATTGCACCCGGAGTTGGACTCTCCTGGTGTCCTCTTGATTTAGAGCAGTGACCTAAGTTTGGGTTACCTGGCTTCTGACTTTGCCGGAGGCATAGTGTCCCCTAGGCTGTGGAGCTTTGAAGCTCCATGGTCAAGGAAGCACAGACTTTCCCCTGCTGTGATCAGAGATCAGGATTAGGTAGCAAAATGAGGTAGTGGTCTTCTTTCATTCACTCAGCACTGGTGCTTAGGGCTGGAGGGAAACAAAAGTCCTCATTCTGGCATCATCTGCGAGTGGTAACTAGAACTGGCTTCCATAGCAAGCTAGCAGCAGGATGTTCTTGATTAGTTAGCTGATGTGGATATTGGTGTTTTTCTTTTTTGAGGTAGTGAGACAGGAGTTAGGATTTTATTAGGCAGTGAGAACATGGTCCCCAAAGTAGAACTGGGAGGCCTGAAACGGAGTCTGATAATTTACCACTCTCCAGGAATCTTACTAAAACAGGTGTCCTGCAGCTGTCAGAGACCTCCCCGGATCATGCCCAGAGCATGCTCAGGCAGGCCACTCACTCAAACGAGTGTGGGACCTGCATGGGCACTGAATGAACAGTGCCTAGATTGCACCCTGAGAAAAGTATGCAGTTTCCTATAGGATAGAGAGCATACCACTTGCACAATAGACCAAGCTCCCTTCTAAACCCCTTGAAAACCCTTAGACAAAGAGCCGCCCTGAAGATCCTGCTGCAGACCCTTTCCAGGTTAGCAGCACCTCTGTTTCTTTGACTTTATGTCTTTTAAGTAAATTGTTATTTCTTTGTCTTTATGTTGAGTAGAAAATCTGCTTGCACTCTGTCTCCTCGGTCCATGATTTCATTCTTTGTCATTGTGGGACATGACCCCAGCATTCTAACATCACTATAAACCCCTTCTTTGCCAACATTGAAAGTGGCAGAAAGAAAAGCTAGGGTTTGAGCCCTGCTGTTGCCCACATTGATTGGTTTAAGCACTGGCATCATGGGGCTTTTCACAGAGTACTGAAGATAAAAAGTTCCTTTTTTGACAGGTTACTCCATGCATCCGTCTCAGACAAGTTAGCCCTATTTCTCAGTTATTAACTTATCTATGCCTATATCTCATGTCTTTTAAAGGTAAGGATATAATGACTCTCTATTGTATACCTCTTGGGAAGAAAAAATTAAATAACACATTAAAACTATTGTCACAGTCTTTGGCAGATGGTAAGAAGCCAAACTTTGTCACAGTGGTACCTCATTTCAAGAACTTAATTTGTTGCATGATTTTGGAAAAGATGACCACATCTGTGTTTGTGTGAGAAAGATAGCTATGGTCGTGTTTGCCATCTGATGTACAGTTTGAAAGCAAAAAGAAAATTTGCCAAATGCTTTTGTCTGTGAAACCAGTTATTCATAAACAAAAGTGTTCATGAACCGAGGCATCACTGTATTGTTTTTTTTTTATTTTAAAGAGGATAAAATAGAATAAAACCAATCAAAACAAACCAGTATAAAAGATACAAGACTTCAAAACATGAAATCAGCAGTAGTTACCATAATGACTTTTGATGTCTTCAAAATAGCTGCAGATAACTTCATACATACTAAAAATCAAACAGAACAGAATAGAATAGAAACAATCAAAACGAAACAATGAATGCAATAATGGATTTCAAAACAAGCCAATAGTAAATACAAAATTTCTACCATAATATATCTTGCTATACTTGAAATAGCTTCTCTTGCCATCATATTTAACGTAATCAAACAAAACAAAAGAGAATAAAACCCAACCCAGCAAAACAATGGAAATGATATCGGACCTCAAAAGAAGACCATAAGGAATCAACAATGGCTACAACCCTCAGAAGGAGGACACCCCCCGCCCATGTCACACTACTTAGCGATATCCTCTGAACCTGTGATCAGACCACTGGCCCTAGACCTGCAATGTTAGTGAAACACAAAAGCACCACAGGTATCCAATTGCATTTTACCTTGATAGCTATCATCACAGCCCGTGTTTCTCTGGATAAGCTGGTTGCTTATGGGGGTGGGGTGCTGGTACTTCTTTTTTGCCAGCCCATGCACTGGAAAGGCCTGGGGTCTGGCTATTCCCATTCTGGCTGTGACCCACACATGGCACTGGTTCCCAGACTGGGCTTGTTTGCTGTTGCAGCCATTGTTCTCTCTTCCCCCCAGTCCATGAATGGCACTGACTCTCAGGGAGAGGCTTGGGTCTAGCTCTTCCTAGTGTGGTGGTGGCCCGCACATGTGGTGGTTCCAAGACTGGGCTTGTTTATTGGTGCAACCATTATTCTCTCTCCCATCACGGTACTGTTATGTGATATTCCAGCTAACATTCCTGAGGACTTCTTATGATATTTAAGAAAATGAGATTTTTTTCAAATACCACAATAATTCAGAATTTATGCATCTTCTCTTTTCTATCATACTGTCAGGCTTCCTGCCCAGAACATGGGACATATTGTACTAAATATGATAAGCTGTCCCTTCTATGGGGATTGGAAATGGAAGTGGCCACATTAAAAAAAAAAAAACCAAAGAAAACTAAATATGAAAGCAATGAGCTAATTGTTGTGGAGCTTAACTTCAGAAACCAAAACTGTAAGTTATGAAAATATTTCTTAGAACCGAAAGGAAAAATTATGATGACTTCTTTAAGAGTGGAAGCCAAGATAATTTTGCATGAATAGAAACCTGAAGATGAAAAGGGGTGCACTCCCCAACTTGTGGTCAAAGAACTGCTCTTACCTGAGCAGCAGGGACAGGACTTAACTCACTGCTTCATCTGCAAGGCTACCCCAAAGGCCAACAGCAAATGAGGGAGATATGTGGTAAGGCCTGGGTGCTGTGCTCTCTGAGGTCTGGTGCTACTCATGGGAGGCACCTAATGACTGTCAAGCCTTCCTACCACCACTGATGTAAACTTTGTGATTCAATCGAAGTAATAGCACTACATCCCACTTTGCCACACGTGTAAAATTGCTATGGATAAGATGGGAAATATCTGCAGAGGACAACGTTAATATTTCCAATTCTAAGGTACCAGGAAAAGAGTGGCACCTTATGAACCTGAAGTCAGGGCTTAAAAATTCCCAAATTCATCAAGAAGGATAATTTTTAGTTCTGTTTATATTTTCTTTCCTTGAATGTTATGGCAATTTTTGAAGGATTTTTTTTTAAAGCATGTGATGATATTATGAGGTGAACAATCTCGAAAGCTTAGTATGGTCCTGAATGATCATTAGTGCTGGAAACTGGCCTGCAATTTGCTGGAACTGTTCTCATGTGCTACCAGCTCTGATACACAGTTTATTTTTTCAATATCAGTAGAACCGGGAAAATCCAGATTCCTTTCTCTAAGTCACTGGCCTCATGACAAGCTATGTTAGACATGCATTTGTGGTGAGGGGATTAAAATATTACTAGCTTTGTTTTGAAACTGTGACACAGAGTGTGTTTTTGGAATCTTTCTGAGGTGGTTTGGGCCCTCAGCTTGCCTGGTAACCACAGCTTCTAGACTGATCCAACTCAGAGTTTGGGAATTTCCAAAGTGACTATTAACAGGGGGCCTTGGTTTATGTAATACTGTCTGTTCCAGTTTGCAACTTGCCTTCTAACAGGTGAGCAAGGCTTTTCCATAATTGGCAGGTGGGGGAACACCACACTTCGCCTCAGGCCAGCAGACTTGGAGTGAATCTCTTCTGCTGGAGCTTCCTCAACCTTAATGCTCACACAGATCAAGCATCTTCTGGAAAACTTGCTGAACAGTGAAGTCCAGAGAGAGGTGGTTTCCAACCAAGTGATGCGGCTGCTTCTAGTCCACCAACCATACTCTGCCTGGTAGGACTTTAAAGAAAAATTGTGTGCCTGTGGCAGGACAGTGCC
Source organism: Dasyprocta punctata (assembly GCA_004363535.1). Taxonomy (NCBI): domain Eukaryota; kingdom Metazoa; phylum Chordata; class Mammalia; order Rodentia; family Dasyproctidae; genus Dasyprocta; species Dasyprocta punctata. Next base: position 22,731 of record RJWM01017036.1, on the reverse strand, counting down.
ATGTGCTTTCAGAGCTCTCAGAATTTATGAGTCTAATTGGTCCTCGGCGACCACTGTAGTGATGTCAAATAAAGAAAATGTCCTCAGCTGTAATTAACGTGCCTGAATTTATGTATTACCTCCGTGGATAATTTTCTTCCTGGCATTTATGGTGCTCTGTTAGACGCTGGCTGTGCTTCTCTGTCACTCAATTGGACTGGGAGGTTTTGTCCATTTGATTTTTTTGTAGCTGCTTTCTGTCCTTGTTTGCTACTATGCAGAGGCACTGGACATTCATGCCCACTTGCTGTGTAGGCTTTCTGGTAATCTGCTTAGGGAAGGGGAATAAATCTTATGCATTCTCAGGTTAAATAAACTGGCTGGCTCTCATTCAGAGAAATTCCTATTCAACAGGAATAAATATTAAAGACATGACTATTGCTATGATGAGAAAGTCAAGTGAAAATTAAAAAATGAAAAGCATGCATGGTGCACACCTGTAATCCCAGCACTCTGGGAGGGTGAAGCAGAAGGATCATGAGTTGAAATGCAGCCTGGGATATTTAGGGACCTAGTGGGAAACCGTCTTAGAAACAAAAACAAAACAAAAAACCAAAAGACAACAACAACAGCAACAAATAGTTGAGGGTGAAGCTCAGTTCAAAGATTCTGGGTTCAGTTTCCTGTAGTTCTTTAAAAAGCACACATTCAAGGACAAAAGAAGTAAACTGAAGTTGGCAATACTGTTTCCTCCTTATTTCTCCTGGCCTCTCAGAATACAGAAGCACAGGGAGCAGCTAATCCTGACACAACCCTCAGAACATGAAGGTACAGGAGTCAGGCTGAAATACTTTTTGATCAGAATTAGAGGACTTCAGGTATGAAAAATTGGAATTTACACACTTTATCTTGTGTGGGGAAGATATGTTTCTGAAGTCTGAATGGATTCTGCCCCAGTTTCTTTCAAACATGTGACCATTTGGGAATCATCTTTCTTTTCTCAATAATAGGATTCAGCTATTCCTCAAAACTGAGATCTTTCAAATGTTCCCGAGTTTACAGCGATTTCAGTACCAGGCTTCACCCTCTCCTAATTCATGTGGTGGTCAGCAGCAGGCTCCCAGATTCCCATTTTTTGCTCAGTGCATAACTGAGTTCAAAGTTGCTTTCTTGCAAAGCTCATTGCTACGTTTTTGTACAGTTGTTAATCAGAAGGCAAACCGACACTTACCAGGGCCTTCTGTCTGCACATAAAATAAAAGGCTTGTGGTCATGAGTTGCTTTTGTGCTGACCAAAATTGAAACCCAAAGAAACAGACAGCACAGGGATTTTTAAATTGTATCTCATTACATGATAAATCTATGTGAATATCTGTTGCTCTTGCATTTATTTTATACCTACTCCACACAAAGGTGATCCATTTCAGTTTCTCAACTTTGGTCCTCCACTCATCAGCCATTTCTCCCTTTTCCATAATTCCAGCTTTCAGCAGAACAACAGAAGAGTTGAATCATAAAAGAAGAGTCCAAAAAAACTTTTATTTGTTCGAAGGAAATTCTTTCCATGTGTTCCTGCTCCTTCCTTTGCTAATTTGGGTCATGTGCTTTCCTTTAGTCATCTGCCCCAGGCAGAGAAGGGCCAGGGTCCTCCTCCCCTCACCACAGAGAGGTCTGGAGGTCCACAAGTGGTAACTGAAGACTGCTGGACTAACCACATCCTACAAAAACTGTAATAGCTGCTTTAGGCTGAGAGGTTCCACTGGAATTTGAGGCTAGGAACAGAAAGAGAGCCAAAAACTAAAAGGTTTGCAAGGCAGGGTGTGAGTTGATTGAAGGAGGAAGGGAGAGGAGGGGAGTACAAGAAGGAATCCACATCCAGCATAGAAAGGATTGTCCAGCAGGAAGCGTGACAGCTGTAGTGTGAATAACTGTTTGTATACTCCAGCACACCTGGGGAAAGGCGGCATCACACTATATTAAGGATAGAAGTCAGGCTATTGTGCACACTGGTGTTCCTGAAAATAAAACCGTATGTATGTTATATGAAAGGAAAGACTGAACTCTAACAGACTTCACCTTGGTTTGTGCCTAGCTTCTATATGAACCTCTCCTTTAGGGTGTAAGGGGTACCCCTGTAATTCTCTACTTTGGTGTTTGGGAAACTGAAAACAGTTTTTTGGAAGTCAAGCGCACTTCTTGGTGATTTCTCCCTAGAGATCTTGGAACGATTCCCTGGCTGTGCTTTCCGTTTCCAGATCATTCCCGGCCTCTCCAATACACTTTGCTGCAGTCTTCTGATGTTGGTATCACTTCTGAGTCCTTGCAATTCTTCATAAACTCCGTCTATGTTCTTTATTTTAGTTTTTGCTACTCTTGGGGAATTTAAAAAATATAGCCGTAAATTCTTTTATATTCTTATTGGCTATATGTCCCCTCGCTCTGAGTCTAGGTCCCCTCCGACTGCATCGATCCACAGAGCACAGCGAAAATGACGCTGTACAACCAGGGTCACAGGGCAGTAAAACCACATTTCACCTCTGTGTCATGAAAGACCATGTGGACTCAACCTGGCTTCCGGGTCAGATTCCCTCTTGGAGCCCCGAGATCCCTCGCCCAGAGTTTAACCGATTTGAAACCACGATGCTTCCGAAGTCACACGGAGGCGTGTGCTGCAGCTGACACTCATGGCTGACTCTGTGCGTTAGGTTGGCACGCAGACACAGATACACGTGATACGGTGCTGGAAGAAGGTTCCTCCCGCTCAGCCCTTAGAGTTATATCGGTTGAGACTCCAGCCACTAGTGAGTGCAGATAATCCACAGCTGCCGCACCTCTGCGAGGGCAGAACGCAGAGGCTGTGGTTTAACAGCACTGTGTATTTGGATAATTTGCTATGCAGAAATATAAAACTCGGATGCAAGAGAAGAATGCCTAGAAACTACATTTCTCGGTGACTTGAAGATAATTTCAGCCAATAAGAAGTGTGAGGGATGAGCGTAGAGCACAAACCAAGGAATTTCTCTGCCTTGAACCAGGCTAATTCAGGATGCAAATCATTGCTTTATACACTCAATTGAACACACAACTTCAGCAATAGGTATTAGTTGTTTGATCATTACATAGAGATTGGTTCGCAGAAAATTCACCATAATGTGGTGGAGTGGGAAATCTCTTTATACCATCAGGTTACCCTGCTGCGCTTCTACTCACACACAGTGTTACCTGGAGTTGGCACTTGGGTATGATTTTAAAGGAACTCATATAAACTAGACCAATTTCTTTGCATGTAGTAGGAGTAGACCGCCAAAATTTCTAATGAACTTCTTTTTTATTTCGAAGGAGGTCATTTCAGTCACTGCTTTCTAGCAGGTATTTCTAGCTTGATGTTTTTGAGAGCAAGACTGGAAAATGTATTAGAAAGCAATGCAAAACATAGCTTCATAACTGGCCTACTTGCCCTTTAGAATTTACTCATTTCACTTTATTTTAAAGAAGCGTTGAACCTTTAAAAATATATCCAGATATCTATATCTCATAAAATTGGGTTAGGAATGATAGAGCAGCCAGGGAAAGCTGGGCTCCTCCTGTGCTCAGCGTACTACCTAACATGTGGAGGCGGCTCGAATGACTGTTGCTGAGGCAGACTCACGAGCAAGCCTCGCCTCTTGCACCCTGTGCATTGAGTTTGTCGGAGTGGGCTGTAGTGATGGCTCCACAACCATGCCTGAATCCCGACATCCACAGACATCAAAGGAAGGTGTTAGCTTCACCCCTCAGATCATTCCAACCTGATCCTTCTGAGCCTTTTTCTATAAATGCCAGGTTCAATGCCCACTTCCAGGTCTTTTTTCTTTTTTCTTTCTTTTTTCTTTTTGTTTTTTTTTTCACCATCATGAAATCATGACTCCCTAATGCAAAAATACAGGATATCTTTAATGAGACAGGCATCTTTACTGTTGCCTCTTGCTATCATTTGAAACTCATCTTGGTGTGACAGAGAGTGGCAGTGTGGAGAAGCTGCATGAAGGTGCTTTCCCCTCTCTGCATCGATTCAGCTTTGAACTGAAGCCTCATGTGAGGTGTAGGACACAGCCAGTTGTTCTCCTGAATTAACAAACTTATATAGCACAGATGTTAGAAAACATGATTTGGTAAAGAACTTTCAAACAAAACAGCTCCTCCCATCAATCATCAGGAAAACTCTGGAAATTTGAAGTATCTTTAAATGATCTTTGGTATTCCACCTTTATTTAAATAAATAATTTTCACTGGATCCCAAAGGCCCTGGGGTTTTGCCAAGCATTTGAAGATTCAGGTAAATATGAGAGCCTATGTCGTAGTTTACTGGCAATTGCTAGATTCCTATGGTGAGTGCTCTGCAGTGATAATGTCTTTGTGTCATATTTCAGGGGGTGGCATAGGACATGTGCAATGATGGTTGGGGGGATCTTGGTGTTTGTAAATCTTTTTTTTCATTTTATTAAGAATATCCTTATTTATTTATTTATTTATTTAGGTCTCATTATGCTGGCCATGCTGGGTATGAATCAGCGATCCCCCTCCCTCAGCTTTCCAAGTGACCAGGATTATAGGTCCACACCATGACACCTGATTTGTGGATCTGTTTTCATTAACCAAAGAGGATCAGTGATGGAGTTGAATCACATAAGTTTAAAACTTTATTTCTTTCCCTAGCCATGCAGAAGGTTATTTCCTAAATCTTTCGTCACCATTTTATCTTTTAGTCTTGAATTTTCAGTAAATAACACACGGAGATACACAATACATATAGAGATATACAATACATGTAGCTCATAGAAGATATTTGAAATTTATTATTACTTTTATCTTTTTTCTATCACTTGGATGCTAGAAAAACTTCCTTGTATCTATTTTCTTTGGGTAAAATGTATAATGAAGAATATTCCTTCCCAAAATTAGAGTAAATAGAGACTAAGAGAGAACAATTGATTTTGTTGACTAAAAGTTACTACTGAGTAAAGTTTATTTTTACAATAGAATTTTGGGACCTCCTTTCTTTTGCTTTTTTTTTTTCACTTTTTATTTAGAGTAAAATGGTTGTCATTAATTTTTCTCAAGTAAAATGACAAGATTTATGATGAATTCTGAATTTTAAATTCCCAGTAAAAAAAATATACTGGCATCTTTGAAAATCGTAATCTTTCTATGTAAAAAAAATTCATACTATTTATTTTCCCCTTGAATAGCATTGCATAGATGTTCTCTCATGATGATATGCTAAAGCACATATACATTATCCAAGGACCAAGACATATCACTAATATTTTCTTTTAGTGTTTGAACACATTTCTATCAGACTATCATTTATGTAGACTGTACTTCCCGTTTTACTCTCTCAGCTAAAGTACTAAAATACTGTTCAGCTAGCAATGGCAGGGGTTTAATACTTGGCCCAACTAAAGCATTTTACCTAAAGACATTTCTAGATTTTTCTAAATACCTTTTGGTGTAAAGTGTGTCACTAGAATGAAACAGTTATAGTTGAAGTTGAGGTTCTGAGGCAAAGTTTTTGGAAGACCATAAATTAAGACACCAAATTTGGAAACAGCTCTGAACAAACTCTGTCATGCACAGACTATTGAGTTGTGTAACATATGAGAAGTCTAAGAGATCATGTTTTAAAACAATAACACTTTACAAAGAGCTGTTACATATTGATATCATTGTTTATTAATGATGGTAGACTTGAATTCCAATCCAGGCTTTGCCGTTTGTAAGCTGCAGAACACTTCAGAGAATTATTTACTTTTTTTGAATGACAGTTTTCAAAGACTAAGCGTGGCGCCTAAGGTTAAGTGGTGTAACTATTACCTTTATTTTACAATGTAGAAAATGGAGTTAAATTAGGAAACTTCTCAGAACTTTTTGCTCTACATTTGTTTATTTATTAGTACGCTTGCAGTTCTTAATGGTTACTCTCATAGTGCAGTAGTGGAACACGCACACAACCCATCTTAATTCCTTTTTTAACTCCCTTTCCTTTCTCTCCCTGTCCCTCCATCTTTTGATCCCCTTCCCATTTGAGGGAGATATATCTCCCTACTTCCTATAATCTTTTACTTTGCTCTTTATTCATAATTTGAGTTTCTCCTATAAGTGAAACCATGTAATATTTAAGCTTGCTGTGTCTGATTTATTTCACTTACCCTTATGGTTTCAAGGCTCAACCCAACCATTTTCCTCCAAAACTTGATGACTCAAATTCATCTTTCTTTGTGTCATAGTGGTACTCTGTTATGTGTCAATGCAACACATTTTTCTTTATTCATTCATCTGTTGATGGCTACACAGGCTGATTCTGGGGTTCAGTTGTTTTGAATTGTGCTACTGTAAATGTGGCTATGTGTATATCGCAGTAATACAATGTCTTTAACTCTTTCAGTATGGTACATAGAGGGTGGATATCTGGATTAAATAGAATTTCTAGTTGCAGTTTTTTGAGAAACAGAGTGATTGTACCAATGTACATCCCTACCAACGATATACAAGGGTTCTTTCTTCCCCAGAAGCCTCTCCAGCAATTGTTATATTTTATTTCTTGATGATGGCCATTCTTTCTAAGTTAAGATGGAAGCTCAGTGTTGCTTTCATTTGCATTTATCTGATGGCCAGCAATGTTGACCCTAAACTTCATACAAAAACTGATACAGATGCATTCCCATATAATAAACATCGGCATGATTATTTTAGCATTACTCACAGTCCCTTGCCTCCCACTCTGTATGTGGGGTACACTTTCTCATTTGATGGCTTTGGAGTCCTGTGACTTGCTGAAACAATGACATGTACGATAGAGTGCTAGTTTTGAATAGAGAGTGAGTTCTAGTTACTATGTTTTCTGTCTGAGAGTGCAAACCAGATAGGATGATAATAGGAATATATTCAGATATCAGGTCATCAGGTAAGGACTAAGGCTGGTGTAAACTCTTTAGTAAAAGTCTGCAGCACTATGGCACATTTTTATCATTACAAATGTCACTTTGAGGTGAAGCCTTTATGCAATAGACTTGTCCCTTACTTTAACGTTCAATTATCTTTCAGTGAAAAAAACAGTCAATGGTCACATCTCTCCCAATGTGGGTGAGTTGCTGGTCCCATGACCCACAGTCCATGACATCCCCAGATCATGTGCATGAAACCGAAATTGCATATAACTAAGAAAAATTCTAGATACTTGCATTGATGTAGGAAAAAATCCACATGAAGTGAATGATTGCTCTCATGTTTAATGTTAAATATTTAAAAAAATAGACAGCCACAACAAATAATGAAACAAATATGCACATACACTTTCAGATTTAATAGATGTTAATATTTAATCATTTTCATATTTTTTAAATAAAGAAATTTGGATGCTAAAGACAGAGTTTCTACTTTTGCCTTCCAAACTGTTTTCTCAGAAACAATTATTACTATGAATTTAGTGGATTTCTCCAGCCTATGGTTTTATATTTTCCTAGATTCATGATTTATTTATAAATAGCACATGACCTTAATTTTCAATTTAAAATTTGCATACATGTTATTATACTGTACTATCATTTTGTCACTATATTTTTCAATAAATATTATGCTTTTGTAATCTCTTCAAGTTGTTGCATATATATTATGCACATGTGAATAATAAATAGTCATGTAATTCACATCCATGGAGTCAAAAAACCTCAGATCCAAACTGTTTGACAAAAAATTTTGTCTCTTTTGAAAATACATAAAGTATTTTTCATGTCATTTTCCCCGAAATGAAAACAAGCAGTTACACTGCAGTAGGTATTTTAAATAACTTAGAATGCTTAAATTGCATAGAAGGATTGCATAAGTTATATGGATTAATGCATTTGAACTTGAACATCATTAGGTTTTTGTATCCTTGAAGGGTCCTGCGACCTATCTCTTGAGGTTACCAAAGATCAACTGCCCACATATTTCATTTTTAAAGTATTATATAATATTGTCTCATGATTTTAACACATTGTATTTACTTATCCCTTTTGATGGGCATTTGTTTCATTTTTAGTGTTAGATAGAAATGTCTAGTGTCTGGTAACACTTTTGAAATTATGTGAACTCTAATTTACTTTTTTTCCTTTTACAACTGTCTATAAATTATCTCAACATATTTTAGAAAAATAACCAATACTGTACAAAATAAGTAAATGATGTCTCTGAATAAAACACCTGAGAAGAGAATGTAAGGACATCAGCATTTTCAGGAAAAGGAAAAAGATTTGGTGAGCATTCCACATTTTTGTGAATAAGACTTTAAAAAATGCTATTTGCCTGTAGGCAAAATATTACTTTGTTGAAGGACCTTCTTATGAAAATATTTTAAATTCATCACACCAACTCATAACTACCTAAACAGTATATATGTTTTCTTAATAATTATGCTTCAAAAAGGTCAGTTTCAGGAGGAACAGGGAAAAAATACCCCTCAAATTTTCTCAAATTGTGAATACTTCTTAAGTATTTTATAATGATTCCTCTTTCTGATATGAAACCACTATCATGACAACTAATATGATGGCTTCCTTCCATGGAGGAATTTGGCTTTTTAAAAAAGTTGCTTCCTTACTTTTTTCTTCAACTTGCCTTAAACATTTGGTTTCACATTACTGCAAGTTTATGACCTGCTGAAAAATAAAAATACCCAATACCTGAGCACATCTTCTCATTAACTTAGAATGCAAAATCTTTCATGAAAATTACACAATGAGACACAGAATCTTTACATTAAAATTTTATGATTTTAAGCATGCGGGTAGGTGACTTTTACATATGTCAGCAAACTAGGACAGGAAAGGCTATAAATTGATGGTTATGTAATCTTAAGAGTCCATAACTAAGCCTTTTGGTTAAATTTGCCATTATTGCTTCATGGTTGAGGTAACAGACAAACTCTTCACAATTTGGGGTGGTGGGGAAAGTATGTATTTTTATAGATCTCAGAAATTATTTTGCCATGATCCCTACAGGAAAGCTTCCATTATTATTATTAAAGTTTTCCTATTTTAGGATTTTATTTATTTATTTGGTTGGCTGGTTGGCTGGTTGGTTGGTTGATTACCTACCCTTCCATGCTCAAAAGTCTGATTAGCAGAACAAAGGTTTCACGTGGGGAATTTCCCTGACAGAGATCAGGCTCCAAAAGAGGCTCAGTGAGAGGACTGGTAACTCTGAGTGATACAAAGAGATACAAGTGATTCTGAGAGCTTTAGAGCTCTGTATTTCCACCTAGTTAATCATTAGGACTTTGGAATTTAAAATTACTCCCCAAGATTTTTAAAAGTTACATTTGTTAACATATTTTAAAAACACTTGTTAATGGGTTTCGCTGTGAGATTTCCATACATGCATATATCCTGCTTTGATCACAGTCACTCTCCCAAACCCTTCTGAAATCTTCTGAAATTTTCCCCTTCTTCCCCAACAGTCTCTCTTATATTTTCATGTCTTCTTTTTTTGTTGGTGGTGGTTTGTTTTGTTTTGTTCTAGCATATAAGAGAAAACACGTGATACCTATTTTTCTGGGTCTGGTTTACTTTGCTTAACACAGTGACCTCTAGTTCCATCCATTTTCCTGTAAATGATAGGATTTCATTCTTCTTTATGGATGAATTATACTGCATTGGATATCTATACCACATTTTTAAAATCCATTTGTCTGTTGGTAGGTACCTAAGGTGGTTGTGTAACTTAGCAGTTGTGAATAGGACCACAATAAACATGGATAAGAAAGTATTTCTTTCCTGTGCTAACTTATCTTTTAAGGTCCATTTTAAATAGGTCCTTCCCACCAAGGAGAGATTAAAAAAAAACAGAAAAGGAAAAGGATTTTCTTTGTTTTTGAAATAAGACTCTGCCTAAATGACATTTAAAAAAATAACAAAAATTATGTATTTGCCATTTTTAATTAACAAAGATGATCAAATTCCAGGTATTATTTTAAGTACTTTGCATGTGTATTGTCATTTACCCCACATAATATCTCTATGGCATCCACATTTAAACCATAAGCAAACTGAGGCACAGAGAGAGAATGTAAATTCCCCCTGAACACACAGCTAACAAGTGTAAAAGCCAGCACTTTAACACAAGCAGCCTCCGTTCTCCATCCCAAGGCCATTCTGGTTGCTAACTTACCTGAGCAGCTGTGGGGAATTAAGATCCTCACAAAAGATGAACAATTCAGATGGTACATTGGCAAGTGTG